>VDFB02265005.1:0-108323 GCA_007258455.2 Sequoia sempervirens
GATTAGACAAGATCATGACATGTGTCTTAATCCTGTAAAATGAGACAACTACCTCAAAAATTATTAAATGATCCAGGACACAAGTATTAAATTCCATGATAATATAATATCATATCACATGACAACTAAGACTTCTATAAATATTCCCTAGGACCTAAGTAAACCCAACATGTAAATAAGAACCATTAGTAAAATAGATAGGTAAAATACCTATTTACACCAACACCCCCCCCCCTTAAGTGAAAATTAGGGAGAAGATTATTATGCAAATGATGAAAAACATGAATATGATTATGGGTCCCAAAACTAGGCCATGTTAGGTACCAATGTACAATGCAATCTCTCACAAATGAAGAAAAAGGAGAAAACCCAATGGGATAAAACTCCTCTCCAAAAGAGATAAAAGATACAATCAAATTCCCCTCCATAGGAAGGAAAGAAGAGAGAATATATATCCCTCCTCATAATGAGATAACCTATTGCAAAGAAACACTAGAAGCACACTTGTGGAGTAAACTTCAGAACCTTAATCCAAGCAACAAAGAACAAGATGAGTATGATGCTAGAAAAACTACAAACTATTGATTATTGGAACAACTCTAGAATAATGATAAAGTAATAGAAATAAATATTTATTATCTTGATATCAAGGAACACTAGAAAAATCTCAATATGGAGAAATCCTAGAATCTAATTGAAGCAATGGGAGATAGATACAAGATATGGAATTAAAATAAAGTGCAAGGATTAAAGCAACATGTTCCCAAGTGATAGGATGTCCAAGCCATCAACTAGAATGTGAATACACACAAATATAAATAAAACATACCTAGGGATAAATCTAGAAAAGTGCATGGGTGGCTTGATAGATCTCCTCAATACCTTTCCAACACTATAATAATTGCTAAAATCAGAAATTGATTCTAGCAAAGAGTTATGAGTTGAGGAGCCAAAAATTAAAATATGAATTAAAACAAAAAATACTGACACTAAACAATTGAATCTAAGAAAATAATCTTCACCATTACAAGGTACATAGAGTTATCTTTCCAATGATATCTTATTTTTATAAATATAATACTATGGAAAAAAGTTATGGTCGTTTAAAAAAAATCCTAATTTGGGCATTAGGGGGCCAAATTTATGCCCCTAGGCACCTATGTGACCCATCATCCACTGCATATTTGAAAAAATTAAAATGTTCCCAAGTGATGGCAGAGTGGTAACTCCCATGGGTCGCTGGTGACAAAGAGGATTAGGGGGGGCATAGGCCGCATCGCTCGAGGCATATCCCCCCACTAATAAGGAGAACCACATGCCTTACAACCCTATGACTAGGGGTTTAAAGCAATGACCAACTACAGCAAATTTTTTAAACAAAATAAAAAATTTAATTAATAAAAAATTGCCAATTTCATACCATACACACACAAAGTACGCTAGAAAAAGTATACCAACAATGTACAACCAATGTAGAAATACCAAGTATGAAGGAATATGTAGAAGAATATGTTGAGGAATATTCCAATCTTACCTAATTGTGACTGTATATTGATGAAATTGTATGGTATAGATTCATACAGATGCATGGAATATGTCGACTGTGTAAAAAAAGCTCTAATGCCCCTAGGAAAAAGTGTCCATTTCAATGATTTGATAGGTGATCAATAGGTTTTTGGGCCTTTCGAATGTAATGGTAGACTCTATTTTGGCCCAAAGTGCTCTAAAAATTCAACTACCCCCAGGATCTTGTAACCTTCACCCAACTTGAAACCCTTGTAGATCTAACCTTATATGTCAGATTTTGACAAAACAAAATCAAGTTATGACTTTCTCTGACACCCTAGATTCAACCACATAAGGTCCTTGAAACCCCAAATTACACCCAAAAAATTCTTAAAGCCAAATTATGTCCCTCATTTATGGGAAGGAGTCTATAGCACTAGAGATCTGATACTATGTAGGAGTTGAATGTGAACTCCCAACACCTTGAGATTAGTTATGAAACCAAAATGTCTTCCATAAGAGAGAAATAGCAAGAATATATTGCTATTATTAAGGATAAAATATTGATCAATTGAATATTAAATGTACATAATATGCCTTGCTTATAAAGGCAAGGTTGTGAGATGGGATTAAACAAGATCATGACATGTATTTTAATCATGTACAATGAGACAAATACCTTAACAATTATTAAATGGCCTAGGAAATAAGTATTAAATGCCATTTTAAGATAAGATAAGATCACATGACACCCAATACTTCTAGAAATATTCCCTAGGATCTAAGTAAACTTCACATGTAAATAGGACCTATTAGTGAACTAGATAGGTAAAATACATGTTTACACCAAAAAAATAAAGAATGGAGAGAGATAGGAAAAATTTCATATAAATGAAGCCTTTATGGAAAAGATGAAAGTAAGATAAAATTCCTTGTATGATGAGCCAATAGTTTCATTTGAAAAAGAGGAAGAGCATCCTCTTTAGTATAGTGAAAATTTATTTGTTTTCAAGTGATCAAGGGTATGAAGAATATGAGGATTCTAAAGAAGAATAACTTGAATAAATACTAGAATAAATAGATCACGATGAAGGTTTAGGGTGGGAGATAGCCAACTTGAAAGATAACTTGGATAATATTGAGGTTGAGAAGGGTAGATAAGATACTAGAAAGAGAATTAAGAATTTGAGAAACATTGATTAGCAAGGTAATAAAGTAATGGGAAATCTAGTGATAGAAGAAATAATTATATAGATCTCATGGATAATCAAAGGAATGTTCTTGTAAATCATATAAATTTGGATAGATATTGGAAATAAAATTTTGTAGGCATACTTAGTCATCCAAATCTAGTTTTAGTGGAATTTCAGTCTAAGCTCATGAAGTTTCAATGAAATAATGTTATATCTAGTGAAGATCATCTAAGAGAATTTAATAACCTGATTGATGAGTATGAAATTGAAGATGAGGATATATGAATGAAGTTGTTCATGCAACCTCTAAATGATGTTTCAAGGAATGGAACAAAAGCACTCTAGATATGAGTGTTGGCTCTCTAATTGAGCTTCAAATAATATTAAAATATTAGTATGGTGATAAGACTAACCCTAGATTCATAATAAATTAATTCACTAGCATTACTAAAGGGTCCAATGAATCTATCTTAAACTTCAATGGAATATTTTCTAGGATGCTATCTAAAATTATTACATATATAAGGCCTAGTGAATCAATATGCTTGGTGTTATAATTTAATGCATATGATCTTAAGGCACGATGCTTGCTATAGGATAAAGAGCCTCAAGCATTGATAAAATATTATATAATTTATTTAATATTGAAAGAAATCAAAGAGCCTCTGGCAAGGTGTGTAAGAGAAGTGACATAAGAATGTTTCCTCATGATAAAGGTTAGATTAGCAAGGCTAATATATATTAGAATATAAATTGGATCAAATGATGTATTCCTTGAAAGAGCTAATCTATAAGGTAACTTGAAGTGAAAAGAGCATCTCAAATAAAAGAAATAATCAAGGTCAATAAGAAAGACTATCCATGTTATTTGACCGACCCTATAAAACCATATGACATTATGAGAGGCATGTATTAATGAATTATAAATGGATAGTTAATAAGGAAACACCAAATCCTTTAAAAAAGGAAGGTGTCAATAGTTTAGAAGAAGCCCAATGGTTCTTATCCTATCATATGTCCTATTCCCCATTGTAGTGTGTTATAGCACGAGCAATTATGGATCTTGATGAGAATTGTGATGAATTTAATGATGCTATCAATGGGTTAATGCATGATCTAGATCACTAGGAGACAACATTTTCTGGGTGGAGAAGGGATGGTCATATTAGTGATTATTTGCTCTTTACTACTAGTAGATGTAGTAATTTTTTTGGTACTTAAAGTAGCCAGTATATAGAAAATTCATATCATGATGGGTTTTATCTAATAATAAAGAGGAAAATTTTTTGTATGTATAATATATATTCATCTCTTAGAAATTTTCAGCCTGAGGAGACCCTCTATTGAATAGAATTAGAGCTCTGGATATAACAACACTACCATGTCAAAGGAACGAATTACCTTAAAATTAAAAATGAAGTAAAAATAGGAAGTGAGTGTACTAAGAATTCACAGGAGACGTTTCTAATTTAAAAAGGAAAGAATAGGAGGGAATATAGGGAAAACCATCCTTCACAAATGGAAATGTATAAGAAGAGGACAGTGTGGAGGTATTGAATGAAAGTAATGCCTAAGCGAAGAGATGATCAAAAGGCTTTTAAATTTTAAAAGGCAAAGAGAGAACACACTCCAGAGCTAACAAAGGGGCACAACATAGAGACTCTTGAGCTAAGAAGGAGAATATTAAGCAAGGTATTATTAATCATACACCCCCTTTATCTACTATTACTATACCAATTGATACTCCATTTCCAAAATATGTCTCATTGGATATGGTCCAAATATTAAGTTAGATAAAAAAAATTAGTGTCCCTAATGGAAATCATGAGGATAACTGAGCATAAGAATAGAGATCCCCTAATTTGCTTGGCAAATCCTCTTTAAGGTTACCATATAAAAATTACAAAGATCATGAAGTAAAGATAAAAGAGATAGAATTTCCAAGAAGGTGCTACAAGGTAGATGAAATTGCCCGACCAGGCCAAAGGAGTCTGTTTGGAGTCCACTAGCCGAGCCAGAATTTCCAGTTTATCCTGGCCATTTTATGTAAGATTGTCTATCAAAGAGGGAAGAGTGAAGTAATAGGTTGGAACAGTTCAGTAGCTACAAAGATATTGTGCCTAGGCTTAAAGGGAACAAAGAGATCATTTTGATAGATTTATTTTTCATGGATTTGGGGGAAGTACCTATCATAGGAATTATGAATAATGTTAACTTATAATTGGTTTCATACCTTGAGGAGTATAAGATGAATGTAATAGTGGTTGGCATACCCCCACAATATGGTATGATCTTATCTAGAAGATGGTTTGTTATTGTTGGGGTAAGAATCCAAATGGATTCTTCATATTCTATGATATACATAAATGAAATAAATATAATATTGGATAGGGAACAAAGATCCCCTAATATAGTTGATGATCATAGTGATATTAATCAAGAATTTTTCTATGTTGATATAGACATGAAAAGTTTTAGAGGAGAGATTAGTGACCTAAGTGGAAAGCATTACTCTCCATGAAACCTAGAAGACCTTGAAGTATCAATAAACTATGTATCCAAAAAAAAATTATGGGATTTTATCAAAGGAAGGAGCAAGGGTTGAGATTATGTTCATATATCCTCAAACAAGTCATTTAAGTTTACATTCTAGTAGTGTTTTGAATGTACAAACAATCTTGTATAGCATGAAGTTTTGCTAATAGGAATAAACTTGGTATTTAAAATAAAGTAAAGAATCTTAGAGAGGTGATTTTGAATTGGGCATCTCTCAAATAAAAGGAAGATACACTTCTAAAAATAAGAGGTTAAAGTAGTACAATAATGCTACCTTGGATAGTATTAAATTGTTTGATGCTTTTTCTATCAAAAGGGTCAAAATAAAGAAGAATGTGATGGTTGATTTCTTGTCCACCATTTCTATCAGGCCAAAGTATATATCTTTGGTAAGAATTTCAAAGGTAGATATGTTGGTATAGCTATTAGTCCAAAATAATATTATCATTGAAAAATATTTTGTGATGATTGTGATTTCTTAAGAAAAAAATTTCCTTGATGAATACAAGAATGAAAAGATTAATTTTTAATATTGTTTTGAAAATGTGAATGGTAAAGAAACTATATTTGGAGATGAATTTATATAGTTGAAAACCAATTTAATCCCAAAGGGTTTAGTAGCTCTAGAAAGAGTGTTTGATGGAATGGATAGGATCTTGAATAAGCATACTATTGTACATGAAAAAGAGCAAGAAACATATATTTAGGTTCCTAGTCATCACAAAAATATGTGTACATTATAAACAAAATGAACTCCAACATTAGGAAAATATTCATTACATTACTAAGAAAATATAGTAGAGTGTTTTCCTAGTCATATAATGACCTCAAAGTATATAGAGAAGACTTGTTCTAGCATGAGATGTCCCTTAAATCAGATGCCAAACTATTTAGACAAAAATAAAGGCCCATAAATCCCAACATAACCCCTAAAATGTAGCAAGAGCTAACTAAATTCAAAGAGGGTAGGATTATCAAGCCCATTAGGTATATTCATTACATTACTAAGAAAATATAGTAGAGTGTTTTCCTAGTCATATAATGACCTCAAAGTATATAGAGAAGACTTGTTCTAGCATGAGATGTCCCTTAAACTAGATGCCAAACTATTTAGACAAAAATAAAGGCCCATAAATCCCAAGATAACCCCTAAAATGTAGCAAGAGCTAACTAAATTCAAAGAGGGTAGGATTATTAATCCCATTAGGTATTCCATATATGTACTTAACCTAGTTCCTAATAAGAGGAAGAATAGAAATATCAGGTTATGTATAGATTTCACACACCTAAATATATATTAGCTTAGGGATAATTATGTTGAACACCTGGAATACTGAGAGGATGGGGTGAATCAGTATTCACTAAAATTCAATAATTTCATTAACTTTAAACATCCATTCAATGCATCACATTAAACTTTCAGTAATAGAAAGGAACGTGGAAAACATGCATCACATCAAAGAACATAAGAACACCAGATTTTATATGGAAAACCCAAAAAGGGAAAAACCATGGTGAGGATTATCTCACAATATATTATAACCAGTTATAAGCTATTATAGAATGGCTCACTACTAGGTGGACTCATTGTCAACTCACTATCTAGAGAATAGAAGAAATAGCTCATTATTAGGATAGAAAAGAGGATGGCTCACTACCAAAATGAACTTCTAACAATGCATCTCACTTATGTTCAAGATATAGTTCCACTAAAGCTCAAAAAACTGACTTAACACACTTCATACTTCACCACTTATCAACCTCTTCTCACTCTACTCTACTCTATATCTTGCACACTTAATTGTCTCCCATCTCACATATCATACCACACCTTCACACAAGGAATTAACCTTATATATATACCACAACAAACAAAAACATAAATTAGGTTGGCCTAATTGATGTACCATGCAACACCACAACCTATCGGCCCAAAACACCAACACACACAAACAAAAACATATACATACTCAAAGATAGGTCGACATGACTCATAATCACTCTCATAATTTTGCTCCATAGTCTATCAAACTCTACACAACCCCAAAATACATAGGTTGGCTGCACATAGCAAAAGTGGTGAAGTAAAACTGAATGAACTAACTATTCATCCACACCTTGACATGAAGACCACCAAAACACTTCCACAAATCTACATGGTGAATTTTTATCCACTATGGAATTCAGAGCATTCCAACATGAACTTTGCACCATTGACGCTGTCATCTCAAAGCTTGATACTCTGTAAACATTATCTTTGACTACAAAATATATCGAGTCATGAAACTTTGGATTTAGACTCTTCCAACATGCACCAACATTACCTCAAAACTACATAACTAGATTCCTCATAGCATATCAATGCAGACCTAAAAATTGGTTCTCTTAACACTAAAAAGTTATACTTTAAACTTAGGAAATTATTCAACACATTTGGTCTACTCCGGACCAACACATCTACAATTTTGCAATAGGATGACATCACTAACAACACCATACTCAATTATGCTCATCAATCTTCAACTATGTATCAATTTTGACATCACATCAATGTTGAAATCAATGACAATATCAAGGTAACCTCATATGCCATACATCCATCAATATTCTCAATGACAAACAAACTTCCAATAATCTCCCCCTTTGTCATTGATGGAAGCGCACTCTCAAAAAATCTCCCAAGCTACTCCCCCTTTGACATCAAGGGCAAAGGGCTCTCAATATCAAACTTTTTGAACTACTTCAATTGTTCTCCCTTTTTGAGCATATGCATATATGTACATGAGAAGAGCTCCCCCTTACCACTTCACTCTTATAATTAATACTTCTTCAATAATTCACAATAGGGAAACCCCTAACAATGTTATCCAACAAAAATGACCAAAAATGTACAACATTATCCACTACTTTTACATATGTACAAAAAAATCAGAAACTACATAAATAAAACAAAAATGTACATTTTCAATTAGAAGAAGGCAAATACTCTTGTAAGACACCTTCAATTTTTCAAGGTGTGCCTTCCAATCCATCTTTCCAACTTCCCAATCCTTCTGGGCGAAGACAAGCATGCAACACTGGCTCTCAAATTGCATGAGGGGATCTTCTCCTTCATTTGGTGAACTGACACTAGGTTATTTTGTCCCATCTTCTCCACACTTGCTAATACACCAGTCAAGGAGGTAAGCCTTGCAGTTACAAGATATCTAAGCTCACTATAATATATTATTATCTTTTCTTTTTGTTCTTACAGTTGGAAAAACTATCCATGCAAATTCTCAATTGTAGTCCTTGTAGCACCATTTGGATCACTAACCAAATAATAGAGACCAGAGGCCTGAGAAATTGGTGACTCTATTGAGTCCATCTGGTTCTTAATGCTCTTTGTTGGGTTAGGCCATTTTAGATAAACTTGAAACAAGATCCTTGCTTCATCCAAACACTTCTACACATTTCTCAAATTCTCTTGCAGTTTGCCATGTACAAGACTACACTTGTCAAATATTTTGGTCAATCTCCTATTATTGATCTTCTTTTCCATTTATTTTTCCAATCTCTCTTCTAGTCAGGTAAAATAATCTTTGAAATAATCCAGCAACAACTTTAATTTCTCCACACCAAATAAAGATTCATCCTGGGAATGACTTCCTACAACACCTTAACTACTTCCTCAATTAATTTTTTACTCTTTTGGTGTGTGTGTAATATATCATTCCTTGTGGAGGCATGAAAAACATCACCAAGTTAAAGTTTTTGTAGGGGAGAGATCTTGGCCATGTCAACTTGTCCCTATTGCATAGCAAGTTGTAGCAATTGTGTAGATACCACTATTTAAAATTGCAATAGAATATCCAACATATTCTTAAATGAATCTTTGGAGGCTTCGAAGGATTCACCAACAATATTTGCACTTCCTTCTTCTCCCTTTTCTCCTCTTCACCACTGTCGAAGGGATCCTTAGTCTTATTCTCTTCTTCAGTAGATTTTTCATTATCCGAAGGACGCAAGTGTTTAGTGTTTTGTGCCTCTTATTTTTTGGGACTTCTTTTTGCTCATCATCCTTCTTCATATCCAAAGAGGGTAGATTTTGTTTTGCTTGTGATTCATCCTTCTCTAGGATGTCTTGTTTCTCTTTCTCTTGTTCCTCTACAACCATATCCTCCACATCCAGAGGAATATTTTCAATCATCATATCTTCTTGAATATTCTCCTATGTAGGCTCATGCTTCAATACATGCTCATAATGTTCAGTATCAAATTCGTCAACTTTTGTGATAGAAGTGTCATGCTGCATTTGACTTCCATTGTCCGCAGATACATTCAATTCTTTGGCAAGTTCTTCAACCTTCTGCACTGTCTCATTTCTAATATCTCAATATTTTCTTGGTATCTACTCATTAAGGTTTTGACTCTCTATTTTGTTTTGAACCGCTTGCTATACAATTGAGCTAATTTAGCTCTATCTTCAGAAAAAAGAGAAGAACCAGTATTCTCCAAGGAAAATGCCCTCATTTTGGCATCCTCATCAATAACTTCTTTCCTTCTAGCACCTAATGCATTCTTCAAATCATCAGGTAGTTGATTCTCAATTTGTCCAAGGCTAGTATCAAATGTTACCATGTATTTTACAATAACCTCTTCTATTGTTTCCTTATTTGTATCATCTGATTTTGGATACATGTTATCAGTTTCTTCCAACATCCCATGCGCATAAATAACATCAAAAAGTGCATCTAGCATTAGGGGGCTATGCTTTCTTATTGAAGGGGTTTTCTTTTTCTTCTTCCCCTTACCTTTAAGAGACTTTTCTTCTTTTCCAAACCTTGAATTCTTCTCCCTCACATTGATCTCAAAAGCTTGCTTCTAATTTTCAACTTCTTCACTATTAGTATCAACAATATCAACTTTGGCCTTATTTGCACTTGTCTCTACTTGAGAGACACCGGATTTCCTTTTTCAAATCAACTAAGGTCCTTCTTCTTCCTCTTCCTCTTCATCAACATAGCTATTATATCTCTCTTGTAGCTTTTTCGTTCCTTCTGCTTTGCGGAGGATTTTGTTGTGTTGTAGTGGCACTAGATGTAGATTTATTCTTAACACCAACTACAAGATTAGTTTTGGAGACATTGGGAACAACTGAAGAGGGGGTAGAGGTCCTAACTAACCTTCTTGTGCTTAATGTCCCCTACGGAGGATTGAATATGTATGGATTTCTCTGTAGGGATCTTAGGTATACCTAATATCCCTTCCATTTGAGATTTCATCTTCTCTACATTCTTCTTTATCTCCTTTTCTTTGTGCTTCAGGTGCACTTCACTAGAATTATCCTCATAGGTTCCAAACCTATCTACATATGGGTCTCTTTGTTTTCCCAACATAAGTTCTACAAGACGTGATTACATTTTCTACCACTTCATATCACATTTCCAAAATCCATACAGTTCTAGGTTCCACTGCTTCCATAATGAATTCATCTCTGGTAACCATAAAGGTAATATCATTCATGTATCTCTCAACAACACTCTTAGGAATCCTCTCTCTTGCTTGCATCCAAGATTGAAAGGGTTTGAAAAATACCCACAGTGCCTGATCCCTAGATTCATCATCCTGAAATCTTCTCAAATGATCCCTTATTTATATTGCAACATGCATATTATCTAGCCATACTATGTTCTTTGTTCTAAGAAACTCCCTAAGAAAATAGAATAAAAAAAGATGATCAAAGTTCCATATCAAAAAGTATATTTTGATTATTTTTTCTTTTGTAGGTTTTCCATCAACCGTTGTCTCAAGAGCTCACATAAATCAATGTCCAGACCCTCTTTCACCATTTGGTGAGCAATGTTTATAGTTGTGGCCAACACAGAATTCTCTCTATTAGTGTAATATATCTTGTAACTATTCACCATCAAAGCATATGTAACTTCCATATCATTTGTGTCCTTTACTATTAGGGCACGCTTGTTGAATTTTTCACCAGTTATCTTCATTACCATCTCATTCTTCATAGACTTCATCATAGGAATGGGTCCTTCAAAGCATAACCCAATAACCACCTTGATAGATTGCTTGTTGATCAAATGTGACATATCCAACCATAAGAATTTGTCATGGATTCTACTCATTACATATCTAACCCACTCATCCACATAACAAAAAATAGGGAAATTATTCCAAACATCTAATTTCTTTTCGACCAAACCCACATACTCTAGTTTCAATTCAAAATCATAACCGGTTAACATGTCTACCCAAAATTCTCCCAACTTTGCATGATTATACTCATTCATTTTCACATGGATATATATTCTTACATCTTTTGTATGCATCACACCATATGGAACACTCAAAACACTCCCTCAGGGTCCGTTTCCATGGATTTGAAAGGATGCTTCTTAAAATTGGGTCTTGTTTGTTCTAAGACATCAATCACTTATGGAGTAAACATCATGAACAACACTAGGGTTTCACAGATTACCAATAAATACCTTTGATTTCTACTAGTGAGGTTTCATGCAACACTGGAATCACTTCACCTCTTTTCTGCTCTACCCTCCACTTCAATTTCTAGATCACAAATGAGTTTAACATATGCAAAATGACATATAAACCCTTTTTTCGATGACCTAATGCATATTAATTGCATTTATTTGAAGTTAGGTCAAAAGTTGGAAAACCCTAACTGTGTAGTCATATTCACCTTGAATCTCTCTGCAAATTTTTACATCAAGAGATTTTTCATTGGAAATTTCTCTAGCATTTCGCATCTCAAACTGCATTTGTTCCTATGTGTTGAAGTCATCAACACCACATCTTTGGTAGGGGCTTAAATATTTTCTATTAGAACTCCCCTTGAGGCAAAGCTATTCATCTAGTTTCTAAAGGAAACATTTGCACCAAGGGATAGCACAAACTCATTCTTCACTTCACTCTCTTCTTTCTTCTTCCAAATCTTGTTCATTTCATTCTTCATCTCAACTGGATCCATTTTCTTTGTCTGATTAGCCTTCTTTTGTGAAACAAAGGGCATTCTTTCTTTTTCAAAATTTAGCTATGTGTCCTTATTTGTTGCATTTATAACAAGTGACACCTTTTTGAACAAGCTCACTTCTAGCCATTCTAGATTTGAATTCATTAGCCTTATGCCCAAATCCATTGCAAGTATAATAGTAGCCATTGAAATTTTGAAACATCATGCCATTATTGTAACCACTCATCATTTTATTTCTGCATTCACTAGCTCTATGACAACTCTATATCCAAATTTATTATAGGAATAACAATAACCATTAAAATATGAATACCTTTGTGCAATAGGTTGTCTAATAGGAGGCCTTTTGAATTCTTTTTGTTGGTTTCTAGATCTGTTTGCCATTTTTCTTTTCATTCTTCTTTTTAGCATTGCTTGGAGTTTGATTTACCTTTGAACTTTCTCCTTTCTCAAACCTTAATCCTTCTTTTCCTTTAGAAGCCTTTTAATTTGAAATCATCTCATCAAGTATTGTGGAACTCTTCTTGAAATTGTCTTCTTGAATCTTTGCTTTCTCCAAATCTGATCTTAAGTTACAATCTCTTGTTCAAGTTTTGAACATTCTTCAGATTTTTTTTTAGTTTGGAATTCATGTAGTCTTTGACTCTTTTACCTTCTTCAACTTGCACTTTTAGATTGGTGATAGTCTCATTTGATTGCTTGAGTTTTTTATTTTTTTCTTTGATTCTTGTTGTAGCTTTCTTGAGTTTCTCTCTCAACTTCTTAATACACTCATCTACATCATTAAGATCCTTTTTCAAATCTCTATTCTTAGCTTTTTCTTTATCCAAATCTTCAAGGGTTGATTTGAGTTCTCCTTCCATGTCAATTTCACAATCTTCTTCAACAAACCCTTCAGGAATAATCTTTTCCAGAGGAATAGGATACTTGTAGTCATGTGTTGAACCTCCAAGATCTACCTCAGTGATCAAGACAATTTAAGGAACCAAGCTCTAATACCAATTATTGAACACCTGAAAACTGAGAGGGGGGTGAATTAGTATCCACTGAAATTCAATAATTTCATTAACTTTAAACATCCATTCAATGCATCACATTAAACTTGCAGTAATAGAAAGGAACATAGAAAACATGCATCACATTAAAGAACATAAGAACACTATATTTTATGTGGAAACCCCATAAAGGGAAAAACCATGGTGAGGATTAGCTCACAATATATTATAATTGGTTATAATATATTATAGAATGGATTACTTCTAGGTGGACTTACTGTCCAAAGAATAGAAGAAAAGGCTCACTGCCAAAATAGAAAAGAGGATGACTCACTACCAAAATGAACTACTAATAATGCATCTCACTTATGTTCAAGATACAGTTCCACTGAACCTCAAAAAACTGACTTAACACACTTCATACTTCACCACTTATTAACCTCTTTACACTCTGCTCTGATCTAGATCTCGCACACACTTAATTGTCTCACGTCTCACATCTCATACCACACCTTCACACAAGGAATTAACCTTATATATATATATACCACAATAAACAAAAATGTAAATTAGGTCGGGCGCCTAATTGATGTATCGTGCAACACCACAACCTGTTGGCCCAAAACACCAACACACAAAAACCAAAACATATACATACTCAAATATAGGTTAGCATGACCCATAATTCTGCTCCATACTCTATCCTACACTGCACAACCCCAAAATACTTAGGTCAATCGCACATAGCAAAACTAGTGAAGTAAAACTGAATGAAACAACTATTCATCCACACCTTGACACACAAACCAAAAAAACACTTGACACTTGGAATGTACACACCTTTGATACCTGTAAACACTTCCACAAATCTGCATAACAAAATTTTCATCAACGGTGGAATGTGGATCATTCCAACATGCACTCTACACCACTAACACTACCATTATAGAGCTTGATACTTTGTCAACATTATCTTTGACTATGAAAGACATAAAGTCATGAAATTTTGGATTTAGACTCTTCCAACATGCACCAACATTACCTCAAAACCACATAATCAAAATCCTCATAGCGGATCAATGTTGACCCAAAAACTGGTTCTCTGAACACTAAAAATTGTACTCTAGATTTAGGCAATTATTCAACACATTTGGTTTGCTCCAAGCCAACACATCTATAATTCTGAAATAGGCTGACATCACTGACAACACCATAATCAATCATGCTCATCAATCTTCAACTATGTATCAATTTTTACATCACATCAATGTAACCTCATATGCCATATATCCATCAATATTCTCAATGACAAACAAACTTCCAACAAACTATCCCTTGCCTAACATGAAAGAAAAAAGGTTTTTGGCTGTGAACTTCCATTCATCATAGATGGTTTCCCTAGTTACAACCAGGATAAGGTAAAAGAATCTAAATAGTACAAGACTACTTTGATAACTCCATGGGGCACTTACATCTATGTTTGCATTCCATTTGGTATTACAAACATTGGAGCCTCTTTTTAGAGGTATATGGACATAGAATTTGTTAAATTAATTGACATCATCAAGTTAGTATATTAAGATGATTTGATGACCTTCTCTAAGAAAGTAGAGGATCATTATGGGCATCTAGAAAGAATTTTCCAAAAGGTTCTTAGAGTATGGAATTTCCTTAAATCCTCAAAATTGTATTTTTGGTTTATAGAAGGAAAATTTCTCAAGAACATAGTTTCTAAGGATAGGATTAAGTTTCGAAGGATAGGATTAGGATTGACCCAAAAAGACTTACAACCATTAATAATATTTTGTAACTGAAGACACTCAAGGGTGTTTAGTCTTTCTTTGGATAAATTGAATTTGTCAAAAGGTTTGTCCCAAATTTTATAGAGAACACAAAAGCCATATGTGAAATGTTGAGGAACAAACTATTGTTGGGAAGATGGAGAAATTAAGGCACTTCAAGGCATAAAAAAATCTATTAATCAAGCTCCAATGCTAGATTCACTAAAACATTCCAATTGTTTCCCTTCAACTTATTTCATATGGTTGCTACAATTTTACTATAGAAAAATTGGGATGCATTTGAGCAATCCATTTCTTTCATCAACACATATCTCCAAGGTGTAGAAATAAAATATGTTGAGCTATTGAAAATTAGACATACACCTTTGTAAAAGTTGTGAATATGTATTTTATATTTAATTTAATATAGATATCTGCCATATTCATCAAAAAAAAAAAAGTTGTAAGAAACTTTAGACCTTAATTAGTAGGTGCCCAAATTATTTCACACATTCCACATGCGATTAGGAACGACATCTTCGCTCAACAATATTAAAATAGAAGGAAATGTAGATGGATCTATCAAATTTAAAAATTCAACATTGAGATTTAGATTACTATGTTGGTAAGAGATCAAGACCTAGCTAGGTTGATGGTAGTATCCAACTTGAAAGTTGTCATATTAATCAAGTAGGAATAGAAGTTGATTAGAATAAATGTAGATTGGATAAATATCCTTGGTAGAAGGATATCCTTTGTTAATCATGTAACATGGACTACCCACCTAATATTATTGAAAATTAGAAAAAAGGTCCTTAAAGTTGCATGCACTAAAATATGTCTTGATTGATGGAAATCTAATGTGGAGAAACAGGGATGATATTCTCTTGAGATTCCTAGATGAAGATGAATCTACTAATCTATCATCTAAAATACTTAATAGTGCATGTGGTGGAACTTCATGGCTAAATCTCAACCCACTAAATAATTAAGGTTAGATATTGGTGATCATACTTGTTTTGAGATACATGTAAGTTGGTGAAGAAGTGTGATGCGCTTTAGATATTTCAGGAAAGATTAAGGGATCAAGATCCTTGCCTCTAAATCCCATGTTAGTAGAAGTCCCTTTCCAACAATGGGGAATTGATTTTATTGGTGAAATTGTTGAAAAATCTACTGGAGGCTTCAAGTGGATCCTAGTAGCCATATATTACTTCTCCACATGGGTATAATATATTCCCATCGTAAGGGCTATTAGTAAAGAAGTGATAGAATTCCTTCTAGATTACATTATAACCAAGTTTGGTGCTCCAAACATTATCATAGTTGATAATTTAATGTGTTTTATATTAACATAATTTCATAATATTTTCTCTAAGAATGGAATCACTATATGTCATTCATCCCAATACCATCCATAGGGGAATGGAAAAGCTAATTCAAGTAATGATATTTTAATGGATATTGTGAAACAGATACTTGGACAGAACAAAAAATCATGGGATTCCAAGATGAGGCTTGCTAAATGGGCATATAGGTTATCTTCAAAGAAATATACTAGCAAGTCACCTTTTGAGCTGCTATATGGAGTTAATGGTATTCTACCTATTAATAATATGTTACCAATTTATAAGTTAATTTAAGAAACAACTAAAGAAATAGATGATGTAATGATTTGTAGGATCAATAAGTTGTTTGAAATTGATGAGAGTAGGAGAAGGGATCCAATGGTTAAAATAAGAAAGAAATAGTAGGTAAAATACCTATTTGACAAAAGGGAAAGTGTATGAAAATTTGAAATTAGGGACATGATCTTGGCCTAGAACATGATAGCATAGGATAGAGGAAAACATGGTAAATTTAACCCCTTGTGGTTGGGCTTATTTTTCATCAAGAACTCATATGGTGGAGATTCATACTTCATCAAGATTTTAATAAGATATTTTTAAGAAATGTCAATGCATGGAAAAATAATAAATCATTACCTCTCTTGAGCCTCGACTTATCTTCCATGCATGATTTTATTACCCTTGTGTTTGTATAGAGTAGTTTTGGCTATATTTGATCCATGGTGAAGTATGCATGTCTTTTCTCTACATCTTGAATATGTCCCACTAGAACATACATCCTAGAATAGGAGCTAGTGTTGAATCCCTATTTTACATACTTCCAAATGCAAAAATATTAAGTCCTTGACCACTTTGTTGTAGTTTCATTTTCTTGACCCACCATTTATAAATGATTTGAAAGAGTCTCTTTGGTTCTCCATTTGTCAAAAAAATCATAAATATCATCCTTTGTTACCTCACATGTGTCTATCATGTGTTGGAAGTTGCAAAAATCTTATAAAAAATGTGTGAGGTTTTTAATTGTCATTTCTCTAAGTGTGGGAAAGTTGTTGGAGTTTCAAAGTTTCCATTCTTGACATTCCTTTCCTCCTAAGTACTCTTTTTTTATTTTTCTTTGTTGGGGTATTAGACTTTCCATCCATGCATACCTTTCATCTATTCCCCATATTCATCCCTTTTTCCTTGCCATATTCTTAGACTTCTCCTTCCCTATATCCCATTTTCCTAAACCTCACATTTCCCTTTCCTTTGTCAAAGTATTAAAATCTATCTTACCAACATAATTTCCCTTTGATCCCCAACTTCTAACCCTTTGTACTAAGTTACGTTTTATAGTTAGAAGTTTTGACCAACCTATACTAAGTACCTATTCCTTTGTATCTTTGATCCCCAACTTCCAATGTTTCCTTTTGCATATCTTTTTAGAGCCAATTTTTTTGCCATCCCTTTACTTGGGCACCTTTTCCTTAGTATCACCAATCCTTGAATTTTGATACTTTCTTATATATACATTTTGGAGTGAAAGATACAAGAATAATTATAATATTTTACAAGGTATTAAGTATCCCCAAACCTTGATCCATAAAAATTTGATTATCTTATCTCATTAGGTACATGGGTTCGAATGCATCCTTGTTTGGGCACTTAATAAGAAGTATATCTTTAACTCCCCAACATTGGTATGAGTTATGAGCTAACCCTGATCTTCGATATTTCACACTTTTCACCTTTTCAAGATTATGAACTTCCAGACTTACACCCCAATTCATATACCTTAAGGAATGAGTTTCATTCTATCTTTGATCCCCAACTCCTAATAATTGTCTTGATATATTCTTTACAGTCATATTTTCATAGATACTCTTAATTGTTTTCTTTAAGAATGAAGCATGGCTTACTCTTGATCCCTAATCCCCAATAATGATATGGGTTTGAGGTATCCTTGACCCTCTATCCTAAAAACTCTAAAACTCTCATTTTTTATGTTATTCACTCCCAACTACCTCTTTACACGACCCAAAGCACCATTATTGACCAAATTTGATCTCACAACTACTCCAAAAAGGGTATTCCAACAAAAATTAGTTATCCATCCTAATAGCATGTATTCAAATATACTTTTAGTTGTGGAGGATGAAAAAAATTAACCACGTTTAATGTGATGGTTATATTTATGACATTAATTATTCACACAAGATTTAAGATGTCATTTTAAAGGATTTCATGCATAACATTAATGATATATGATCCTGACCAAATTTGTTGTGTGGATTCAAGTGATAAGATGAAATGTTATAAATATGTCATTTCAACATCAAAAGGGTTGGCCTTTGTTCATGCTTCCAGGAAATATTTAAAGTGTTGAGGATAATCTAGGTCAATCTATAGAATTGCATTCTATTTAATGTCTAATTAATATAGAACATTCTTATTTGTTTTAATTTCTATGATGGAACTACAACTACTTTTAGTAAATCAATATAATGCATTAATTTTGTTGTAATTTTACATGTCTCCATTATATTTAAGTGTTTTAATGAATCTAAATAATTCTTATGCTCACATTTGTTCTTTATGTAAGTTCTTAGCTAGTTTGTATTCAACGAGTGCGGTAAAATTATTCTACTTGTGCATTTATATGTCAAAGTAAGAAATCTTTCAAAATTGAAATGTGGGGCTTTTAATTTATTGAGGATTACTAATAATGGATGCATTTTTAAGGATAGGAGGGAAATTGAGAGCCTAAGATCTACAAGACAAGACCAAGTAGATTAGACTTAGTTGAATGTTATGATTTACTCTATCATCATGGTATTTAATCCATATATGACTCTTTTGCTATAGGAATTGATACCAGTCTAGTAATTGAAGCTAATCCTCCACATATTTAAAATAAAAAATTATATTTCTAGTGCAAATAAGTTATTTATAATATAATACCCTGTCATTATGCACAATCCAGTGTTATAAATCATTATAAAATTATTTATGAACCTACAATTGATGAAAACCACTAGAGTGTTTGTGTATAATGTCTTTTCTTGGGTTAATGATGTTGTAAGTGATCATCACTGATGAATGTATCAATAGGAATTATTAACCATTTTTCCATCTTGTGATGCATTATATAACATATTTTCCATAAATTGAGATATGTGAGTTGTAGGTGCAAAAAATCTACATAAAGAAATATTGTCATAACTAGTTCCAAGGATGTTTTTACAAATAGATTCAGGCTTTTTGTGTAGTCTATTAACTTATATTATCTTTCAAATATATATAGGAACATCCTCCTAAGCTTGGTAGGGTTGAAAGTGCAAAAAAGACTTGCCCATCTCTTATTTATTGACCTTTTTGTAATCCTTGATTTGAGCATATGTTTCTCCCTTTGTATGGACCAATTTGGTCCTCATGTTTGGATATTATGGTAAATACCTTAGAATTGAAGTTACTAGAACACCAACACTATTTCCTCCTATAATGAAGTTTCCACCCCATCTTTTGAAGAAATCTTGGTGATTCTTTTATTTTTTCTATGCTTGAGCATGGATTGATGGACATATTTTGTATTTTTATCCCATTTATTAACCATTGCACTCTATAGTTTTATATATAGAAGACCTCTTCCTTGGTTAAAATATTATGCAATTCCTCACAAAGAGCCCTCTCATGAAAGAAAGTATTTTCATCTATTTAACTTGGCCATAAGATTTTGCAAGGTAACTCTTTCAAGATAAACTCCTTTTTTCTAAAAATGTGTCCAAAAGAAGTTTGATTCCAAATTTTTACTTTATTTTTCATATTATTCAAATTTTGTTTTATGGCCATTCTAGTTGAGCTAATGTTCCACCACTCTCTTAGGCAATCCATAGAATATGGTTGTGATAAACACATAATTGCATACCTAAAATTAAACATACCTTTGGGCCTCCGAGCACCCCAACTAAGGAGAAGGTTGTTGTGGTCTAAACCAACTCTCAACAAAGGGGTGAGGAGATGTTTGTCATAATATCCCAAAAACCTAAAATAAGAAATATATCAAGCCTTTACTTAAATAAGGTTTTACCCTATCCTTTGATTAGTCCAAATAAATTGGGGACCTTTAAGGTCCACATCTATGAGACTAGCATCGAAAAACAATTTTGCAAAATCCATCATGCTTTCTGAGTAATATTGGACACCCCTTAATTTTTTTGAAGGAAAAAGAAGAGTATTGATATCACTAGCAAGCATCCAAGAGCTCTTGAATTTATGAATAGAAGAGTAGAGATAAATACATAACATTTTTTTATTAGGTCTAGAATTCAATACATACACATTAGAGATAATGAAGTGAATATTTAAAGAGGCAAGAGAAAATTCAACCTCCAAAATATTCCTAGAGGAGCTACAAAACCTTCCATAAAGAAGAACTAATATCAAATGGCGGTGATTCCTCTTGAGGTGCCCTCAATAGGGCTAATAATATTTTTTCCTTAACCCATTTATAAGTTGTTATCTCCTTAAAAATGGCTTTAGTCACCTTGACTTCCTAGATGAAAAAATGTTGATCCTATTATCAAAATTATGACTTTTAAGCAAAGCTACTTACGAGACTATTGAGTCCCCTTGCATTCCAATACATAATCTTCATTTATAATTCTTTTGGGGGGCTAAGAAATCTAAGGTCCTTTGCCTCCTTATAACCACTTCTTAGTGTATTTCCTTCAAAATAGTTTCCCTTCTATAAGATCTTCCTATATTATCTATACCAACATTATCAATTTTCCACTGGTCTTTTTATTGTGCCCCTGGCCTTTACAGAATGAGGAGTTGCCCTCTTGCTAGTTAATAAAGCTGAGGAAGAGTTTATCTTTATTCAATGATATGCCACCTTTCCTTCCTAGCAAGCAATTTTTAACTTACTTCTTAGGGAACTAGCACACAAACCCTCAGAAATAACACCAAGATAACACCCATTTGTAGATGAACAAAAGCAACTATTGGCAGACAAACAAAGCTAGAATGTACACTACCAACACCCATGTTTAAGCTAACAAGAACCTTGAAAGCTACATTAACCATCCAATCCTTTGATCTACATCTTTGATTTTCTCTATTCTCATGATTAAATAGTTATATAGGCTATTGAAATATATTAAGTTTTTTTTATAATTTATTTCAATATTGATATATCTTTTAACATACCAATGGCAATTTCCTCATCGAATTCAATTGAAAGCTTACCTTGACTTATTTCCACAATCACCATTTCTATAGTCTCCTCTTCCACATTCACAATTACACATTTTTTTTCTTTTACATTCACCTCTTCATTTTTTGTTTATTTTTGTACCTTACACATCCACCTCATTTTACTTTTGATAGAATATAAACTCGATTTATTTTTCTCTTACTCAAATGTTAAATTGGGTTTGATCTAATTTCCCTGGGCTTTCTCTCCTTTTCCTCCTCCTGCAGCTTTATGATTTTGGAATGGTTTATGGAAGTTAAGTTAGTATATTAGTACAAATACTAAATGTTTGGGTGGGTTTCCTTAAAGGTAAAATTCAATTTAAAATCTCTTTTTGACTTCTAACTTTGGACCAAATTTCTAACCATCCTTGCGTGTCTTACTAGATCACGAAGCCCTCTGAGCATTTTTCAACTTTTTTATTGTAGTCTTAGTTTTTTCTGGCAGACCATTTTTCAAGCTTTAATGTTGCTTTGTGGGGATCCAAGTTTTAACTTTCATGTTTTTGTCCTCTTTGATTTTTATTGCCCGAACCTCCACTTACCTCCTCTTTACGGTAATGGCTCCCACATGTGAACCAGACAAGTTATATAATACATTTTTCCCTTGATCAAAGCACTTTATTTTCCTTTTGCACATTGAGTTCTTATTGTTTCAAATGCACTCTATTATAACTCATAACCTACCTATTACAAATAAGAATGTAAAAAACAAATTTAAAATTTTTAAATCTAGTTTGTTGAATATGGGTAGAGTGAGTAAATTTTTTGTATTTTCAAATGATAAGGAAAATCGTTAGGTTAATTTTGTAGACAAGATTCAAGTTTAACGATGCTTCAATAAAATCTATCAAGTATAGGAGATGTTTTGATCTCTAGTAGGATTCCATAAAGTCAATTTAAGCAATGAAAACCATCATTTTAAAACTTTGTAAAAAAAGAAGTTGTTCTAGATAAATATACTTTCAACCATTTTGTTTAAAGTTCGAGGTCCCAAAAAACCCTGCACCAAAACTATTAGAAAATGGATCAAAATGTTAAAGAAAAACTAAAAGAACTAAAAAAGTTTAAAAACTAGGTTAGATTTAGGTACTTTCGACCTTTTGGTCTAGATGTCCCAACATCTACTTAATTCCCACATTTTTTATCCTAGTGAATAAATTCTTCAATGAAATACAAGCAAGGCACATAGGTTGTAGAATTTGATTGGGCTTAGGGATTTTTGACCTTTTGGCCCAAATGTCCCAATGTCTAGTTGGTTCTCAAATCTTCCCATAAGTTTAAAGAATACTTTATAAATTCAAAAGTGAAAACGTCACAATTTTTAGTCTTTTGGGGGACTTCTAAACTTTTGATATTCTAAAATCCATAAGTCCCAACAATCTCTAAAAACCACAACACTTTAAAAAGGATATAAACAGCAAGATTGTTCCTTCCTTCCAGACTTCTACCCTTAGTCTAGATTTTTTTAAGTCTATTAGTCCCAACAATCCTCACAAATAATTTAAGATACAAATTTACTTTAGAAAAAGATAGATCATGGAGCTTTCCTAGACAATATGACTTCTAATCTTCTAGTCTTGAAGTCCAAATGTCTTGAGAAACCCCACAAGTCTTTGTTAATGCATAAAACACTTAAATTATTTAAAATTCAAACATGATTTTGATTGGAATTCCAATATTAATTCTCCCCTTAGGATTTATATCTATTTGAGAAATGTCAAGAGCCAAGAAAACAATGCACAAGTTCCAAGGGGTGGTTCTACTATCCAAGATTCATTCAACTTGGGATCTAATATCAAACACTAACCTTGGTCATGTTGATCTAGAGGATTTCAAAAGAACAATGCATGGAGATGCCACACTATTAGGGTATAGAGAATGGTTCACAATAAGATTGCACAAATGGTTGAATTCGCTATTTTAATCCAATCCCTAGAGTTGATCGTGGAATACGTAAAATTATATGATGATAGATAGCATAGAATAGAGGAGCCAAAGGATAAAGACCTATTGAATATTTCACCCAAGGTAATTTTTGAAACTTTCCACTTGCCTCAACATGTAAAATTTTTCCAATTGAACATGCTCAAGCATCATACTTCTTTAACCAAGATCTTGACAATTTCCTTAGGGAAGTCAATAAGACATGGATGGTCATACCAAGAGGTGTCATCTCCAAACTATCAAAATAATTGATGAGAAGTGAATTTTAGGTAGAGGTAGGATATATGGCCATGCTCCTTTGTACAATCGTGGGACTTCTAGCTAGACTTTCAACTTCTTCCCATGGATGTTCGAATTTATCACCATCATTTTGGAGGATTAAAAAGTGATTGATTGGGCCAAAATTATTAGTGACAACCTCCATGACTAATTGGAAAGGGTAAAAGATAGAAGGGAATTCCATATGACCTCTTATTTGGTCTACTCTTGAGCTAGCAGGGCAGTCTACCCAAGATTGATAATATTTAGAGTGGTAGGAAGGGGTGAAGGATAGATAAAAGCAAATGACTACTCCCCTCATCTCACTCAAAATAATTATATGGTACATTTTAGGACAGTGAATGATGTATTCCTATTATATATCAAAGCACTGGAGGGAGATTAAACAAAGAGATTATCTATAACTGCCCACAAAATTTATGAGAATTGGTTTATTTAATTTCCTAATTTATCTTAAGTTGGAGTGGAAGGTTTCAATAAACTTTCCAATATATTCCATAAGTACCCAAGTGACAAGTTAGTTCTCCTTGATCTTACTATAAAATTTTCTAAGACACACGAAGATCTAGCAGACAAACACATAGGAGTAAAATTACCCATTATTATAGGAGTGTGTGATTGTGTTACAATTCAAAATGCTAAGTAATATAATACACAAATTCAATGGTATAACCTCCACTTTCACACTACTAGACCGTCCTTTGAACCAAAAGGTAAAATGGAGAAGAGTGAGGGTTCACAATGAGACATGTTCCTCACTTGGAGGATTTTTAGGTAGATTGTGTTGATGACCATGAGGTTAAAAAGAGAAGGTATTGTGGACTTATAACCTTCCAAATGAAGGAGATTGGAATAGCACAAGTTCCTAAACAACTCTCAGATGATGGCAAGGTCTTGCAAAAGGCCTATGATAGAGATGTCATCTTTCAACAACCAATCCATCTTCTAAATTAGGAATATGAAGAATTTTATTCATTATATGAGACATCCAAGTATGTCTTAGAATATAGTAGGATATGGATGAAAAGTAAGTTGGAACAACTACAAGCTATTGGTGTTACACTTCTCTATGGAGAAGAAAATTCCAAGATGCTAGGAGTTCAAAGAAAAGTAGAGATGAAGCAATAGTAGAATCCTAAGGCCCACCAAAAGAGAAGGATTTTTTTGAAGGAAAGAAGGAAACTATAAGCTAAGAACCCAAGAAATTTTATAAAAGGGAGGTCACATAACAAGAAGAAGTGGAAGAAGAAAATCCATTGATAATAAAGAAGAAGCCCTCTTCTTCACAACAAACTTCCTCCATGGAAACTACATCCTCCTTCCCTCTACAACAAGACCCTTCTTTACAACAATCCCTTCCTCAAGTTATTCCTATTCAATATAAGTAAAGATGATTGTAGAATAAGCTACTAAACCTTTCATTGCCAAAATCAAACTTCCTCCAATAACCTTATATTCTTTTGGAACTATTATTCCTCCATTAACTGGTTCACCCACCTTAATTATTTTAGTTTCTTCTTTATCCTCTCAAGTTAAATAATTTGGTGTAATTCAAATCATTCCTCATTTCTCCCTATAAGGTATATTCATTCCTCTCCTCCCAACTATTCTCCTTCTTTGTCCAATTTTGACAGTCACTGAAGAACTTGAAGAGAAATAAGTTGGAGAGCAAGTTTTGGAGGGAGAAGTGGCCAACCACCAACAAGATAAAACTCATCAAAACATAATAATTGGTCAAGGGGTTGAGTGAATAGAAACCCATAAGGAGGTGAAAAAATCATTAGAATCCAACTATAAGTATAATCAATAAGAGGGGATGGTTGATCCTAGTGAAAAAAAAACTCAAGCACAACCAAAAGTAATAGACGAGTCGATTTAAGAAGTTGTCCAAGAAGCACCAATAGATCAATAATTAATTGAATGATAGGTAGTTAAAGGAGATAATATCTTAGATAAAGTGGATAAGTAATATAAACAATAAAGAGACCAAATTCCTTCCTCTTCTTCATAAAAAAAATGGTACACATATCTACCTTCCTTGTGCCAGCATGGTTGGATGACAGAATCGAGAAGATACAAACTGTGATTAAACCTACATCAAAATAATCTATCAAGAATCATGACAATGATTGAGACATAAATAATTAAAAATAAACTAATAACTCTCTTTTTAGTCACTCTTGATGACTCTAGAGCCAAAATAATAGAAGTTGCAATGATAATGATTAACAAGGGTATATAAAGACTTGACACCTACATATTGTCGAGTAACAACTATCACTCATGGTGTACACATAAGAGAGTGGGAGATAAAATGGATTCAAAGTGCAGTAATAACCATTGTGTCAAGAATGGATAAGGACAAAAGGACCCAAAAGGATTTAAAGGAGTAGTTAGCAAAGCTTACTACTTATATCAAGAAATTGGTTGATCTTCTCCAAGCTATAGATGGTTTAATCACTCCTATCATACTCTTTGAACAAGACACACCTAATTTGGATAAAATGGAATGCATGGATATAACTATTGGGAGTTGGATAGGGGATTTGTATGACCATGGATGCAAGATGCTAGATAAAGTGTTGAAATCAAAGAAAAAAATTAAAGGCTTAAGTTACAAGACCAAAGGACTAATAGATTATCACCAAGAGGAATTGTGTTAAGACTCCAAAAATATACCAAGAGTAGATGTATTATGTACAATGGATCCTCTACTCTATAGCAAAGAAAATATACTTGATCAAAGGCATGTCGATGAACCTCTTATCTAGGTGGAGATTATCAAATTCAAAAATAAGATAGTTGATAATAGTTTGATTGAACTAAATGAAACCCAAAAAAAAATATTTAATGTGTAGTGTGATATTCATTTTATACTTGAAGAGTTAATAGACCAATTCATTAATTATGATGATGACGTTCAATATTCTACCTTGAATAAAGACCTAAAGAAAATCCTTACGAATGGTACACAACAGTCACCCTATGCATTTAGACTAGACCCTTTGGATAGAATGATGAAATTGAAACCCACCAGTAGAGCCTATGAGAAAAATGTGTCGAACAAGAGAAACAAGTATACTTCATTTGTCACCATCTATGAGAAGGATATTTTCAGATATTATTTTGTTAATGAACTAGATATGGATGTTTTGAACATTTCCTTGCTCGCTCTTATGGATTATAGGAAGAAAGAGGCTATAAAAGACTAGTCTATAATTGAATATTTAGATAGAGAGTCAAAGTAAAGATATTTTTTAAAAAAATGTATTTGTTTTAATAATAATTTATTTTTAAAATTGGATTCTAGTTTCTTGGGAACTTGTTCATTTTATGTATTTGGTTTTTGTAAAATTTGTCATGTACGGGAAAATTTATTTTTGAAATTGTGACATTCATAATTAGTGTAGTATTAAAAAAATTATAGATAGATGAAGGTGGTCTTCCTACCATCCAAGTGTTGAAAAAATTGAATGTCAAATGAATTATAACCATTGGATTTGGATTAATCCCAACCACTCAAATTTGTACTATATTTTCTTCCTTTTTTGTATAAAATGTACTTCATCTTATTTGTAAAGGGTTGGAAATAGTTGAGACTACAAATACTTATGAATAAATATTTTTATGCATAAAATAAAGGGGCCTCTCCATATCCCATCATGTCTAAAAATTTGGAGCCACACTTGTGTTGTCACTATCTGCTAGCTCAACTAGGTCCTCTTGCTCATTATCATATATGGGGATTTGATCTATAGTGGGAGGTCTATACATATCTTTCCTAAAACCAAATATTTTTTATTTATTCTGAATAAAACTAGTGTGAGTACCACTATCTATCATATTCCAAACCACCTACAAATTTTCTCAACCTAAAACACTCCATAATAGTGGTCTAATAGCTAATGAACCACCTAGATAATTAAATTTTCCCTAACTGAAAATGATCATCAACATTAATGGTCAAATATATCTACAAAGTCCATGTAACAATGGCTAAGGTGGGCCTATTAAAAACATTCTCACTAATTAAAAACATGTTGTCATCCCTTGAGGGTATGACCCTCCCTCTACTGGCCTACTTGTTGGTCTACTTAGTATATCAACATTGATGTCTACCATTGATGGAAGACCTAACAATGGGGACTATGCAAATTCCCATATTGCAGGTTTGCAAAAAGAGAGGCTTCCCTAATACTAGTTTCTATCATGTCCACAAATATATGAATATAATCATGCATATATGGTCAAGCATACACCGGCCCCATGCAATCAAACATTGAAATTTTTCGATATCATGATAGACATAAATAAATCCATTAGAGATGGTAGATCCCTTGCTATCCAACAAGATATGAATACACATAATCTACAATAACCACTTATGCCCAAAGACATACCACCTAGAACAATATTTCTATGCATACTTAATCTTATCTATAATTGGCTTAGTTGGCACACCAATGATATAGGTTATGATCCTCCTACAGTATAGGTGTATAGTCTCTATTCACCTACCTTTGAATAGGAGGCACATGACCCTCCAAACATCCTCTGAAGTCACAATGATCTCCCTAGTACATGCAAATGAAAGGTTTTAGTGTTATAATCCCCCTCTTAGCCAGAATAGTAAGAATTTGAGTGTCATAATATAATGGAGGAAGCATGACCATATGTTAAACCTTGATTGCCTCCAAAAGAGCTCAATAAATATCATGAGCACATACTCCCAATCTACCAATTCTATTATCACTCATGGATCAATAGCTCAGTTTTCACAAATAAACACAAAGAAAAGAAATAATTAGTCACCCATAATTGAAAAATCAATGAAATTTGTACTAGAAATTTAAGTTTGACTAGTGTGGGTCAATCTTGTGATCTTGGGTCAATCTCATTCTTATAGGTTAACCCCATGCTTAAAGGTTTAGATGTGTAGGTCACAAAACATAGAAAATTTATGCCTACTCTAATTTCACAAAAATCAAAACATTTCTCAAAATATTACTAAAAAAATGGGGTCAAAAGAACATATTGTGTATGGGTGCTTTCCTTGTTCAATATTGGCTCATGTACTCTATCTTCTTATGTGAGGACTCTAACACTACACCATCATGAAAAATTGCAATGTAATTCTAAGCTATAGAGATTATGATTCAAACAGGTGTTGGTGAGAATGAAAGTGACTTTTATTAATCACCCTGCCTATATTTAACCTAACATCATTTTTCAACTCACATATGACTCCTAAAGCCTCATTTTCACACACCATTAATCTTATTGATAATGACACAATTTTATGGTGATTAATGGCTCAATCATATTTTGTTGTAACTCTTTGATATCATGGATTTATTATGGCCCTTATTTGATAGCAACAACATTTACGACATGTTAGACTTACTGATAGCCACATTGATTATTGATGCCTATTGTTTCATCCCAAGATAGTTATTGACCACATGCCAATTTTTACCTGATTTATCTTTTTCCCATGTTCCCTAAGAATTTATTACAAAATCAATTATAATGCTAAAATAAAAATTGGCAAAACAAATCAAACTTACATGCACTTCAATGACTGTATCTTATCTATAAACATTTATTCATTTACCTCATTATCTATTTTTTAATTATTACACAACTCTATCTGACCACTAAGGGCCCTCATTACCTTATCATTTGGGTAGCTAAACATAATTTACTATCTTTCTTATGCCCATATCACTCATTAAGCTTCATTGCATCATCTTGTCCATGTATAGGAAGTTCCACATTTGTGTATACTCTCATGATCACATCTTGCATAGTCAAGTTTGCATGCCTTACCATGTTCTAAAATTTGTCATAATATTTATGGGACAATGGTCCACCCATATCTTATTGTGTGCTTGTATGCCTATCATGTACTAAGAATGACACTAGGGACACATTTTGTCTTCTCTACATCATCAATCACATGGCGACACTTGAAATGCCATATATCTAGTGTTATGTTACCACTTGGGACATCATTTTTCCTATACTCAAGGCTAAATTATTCACCTTCATGAATATCCACAATCCATATGTTTACCACACCTCTCATTCAAGATAATTTATTTGATTGTCACACAATGCATTTATGACATTATTTTACATTGTTTATGTGCTTATATGCTTAGCTTACATTTACATTGCATGTATTGTTTTCCTCTCATCTAATTCATTGCATGTACCTATACTCATCATTGTGTCCAAACATATATCAACCACATGGCATGAAAACCCTTGATATGACATACCGTCCTTATCTCATGGCATGGTAGTGTATGATATTCCACAAAACTTTATGTACAAGTGCAATTTTCTAACCCTATTCTCTTCTATTTCTCTCTTATTTGTGTAGACAACAAAATTAATTTACAATTGCACTTATCTCTACTTACATGAAAGAAGCTATTTGTTGTGCATTTTATCTCTATGTTACCTATACTAAAGGCTAAATTATTCACCTTCATAAATATCCACAATCCATATGTTTACCACACCTATCATTCAAGATAACTTACTTGATTGCCACAATGTTTTTATGGAATTTCTATTTTGCATTATTTATGTGCTTATATGCTTAGCTTGCATTTACATTTCATGTATTTTTTTCCTCTCCTCTAATTCATTGCATCCAATGGATGCAACCAATTGAAGAGGGTCATGAGACTAACATTCCCATGTTGAGATTGTAGATGGTTACACATACTTGTATAAAGACTCGTCATTGTGTCCAAACATATCTCAACCACATGGTATGGAAACCTTTTATATGTCATACCATCCTTATCTCATGGCACAGTAGTGTATGATATGCCACACAACTTTATGTACAAGTGGAATTTTCTAACCCTACTCTCTTCTCTTTCTCTCTTATTTATGTAGACAACAAAATTAATTTGTAGTTGTGCTCATATCTACTTACATTCAAAAGAAGCTATTCCTTGCACATTTTATCCCTATGTTATAACTTCACATGAGCACACAACACAAGATATCCAATTGGGTCCATTACATTCCATGGACCCCCAATATCCATTTTTTTGTATAATTATTTACTTTATGATATTCATTTACTTTGAAATGCATGTCCAATTACAATTCACAACCACCTCATAGTAGGGGTGAAATATAATGGTGAAATTTGCATACTCATGCCAACCCCCAATATCCATCTTTTGTTAAATATTTACTTTATGTTCATGTTTATGAGTATTCATTTACTTTGAAATACATGTTCAATTACGATTCACATCCACGTCATAATAGGGGAAAAATGCAATGGTGAAATGTGCATACTCATGCCAACTCCCATTTGGTTTTAGGCTAATTTTGATTGAATATTTTAATACATATTAATAAATGTCACTCTTATGCAAAGTTCGGTCCATCCTCTAATTCATTATCCATTCCCTCTTACATATACTTGTATACCTTTCATCCTACCTTATATTTATCACATATTCCTCTACATCTACCATTTATTACATCTATGACTATTCTCATTCCCATACACCCATTCTCCACCTGGATATTAGCATTTTCTTGTCGCAGGTCAATCCTAATATTAGCATCAACCAAAATATTCAAATTTTAAATTTTAAATCTTTTCCAACTTTCCCCAATCTCACTAGCTAGTCATAAGTACACCTTCTGCAATTAGTTGGTGTCTCCATATTTAAAGGCATTCAATATTATTCATTGTCATCCAATTCATATCTACGTATCCAAAGCACTTCAAGAAGAATTGTTCTAAGAATATTTCAATTTAGAGCACTAAAAGGAATATAATTTGCATCACATACATATAGGGCCCCTACATCCCTAATTGTTGTGTTGAATAGTCTCATACAACCATAAAGTTAGTCCAACCAAGGAGGTCAACCTAGAATAACTTAGTCCTTACGAGTCAATAGTTTGCTAAGGCATTTTTCAACACTAGTAGCCGAGAAAAATAGGTAGCTATAGTATATAGTGTGCTATAAATTGCTTCCACATGCTAAATTTTTTCAAACAGGGGAGTAGAGAATTCAAAGACTATCTAAATCCCAAGAAATTTAGGAAACTAAATGTACCTAGTTTTAGCATTAAAGCAAGTAGAATTCTATGTTGCATCAAATTTTATCATCATTGTTCCACAAACTAAGTACCCCATTTGTATTAAATTTCCTAAATTAGGACTTATTGTTACATCTATTTTACCCAACTTTGGTTACATAGGTTGTATGTTCTTTGATAAGGTTTTATCAATTGACCGAAATAATAAGACTAAATATGTTTTTCTTCGTTGTATGTATGTATATAATTACCTGATTAATTATGATTTTATAACATGTTATTAATTAGCCTAAATAAATAATAAGAGAAATTGTATTTTCCCTTAATATATGTTTACACATGAAGGGGTGGAGAGTTCAAAGAAATCAACTAATTGGTTTTCTAATTACTGTTATAAAATGAATTGAGAAATCAGAGAAACATTGAAAGAAGTTGGTTCAAAATTTGTAAAGAGATAGAAGACCTGTCATCTATGATGCTGCTCATGTTTCCTTAGTCTATTTTAAATCTGAATTAAAATCATAGAATTTTGTGCATTCATACTAAATCAGGGTGTCTCTTAAATATTGATTTTGGTTGCAAAGACAAGGACACGATTTATTTGGCTTCCTCCCCTTACCTGAAAGTTTTGCATATTTTGTAATATTACACCTCAGTATATTTAGCTTGAATTAAAACCAGGGAATTTTGTGAATTTATACTATACATACCAAAATTAGCTAAAAAGGAAGAGGGAAGACACAAGAGTTCAAAGACTGAAGAGAAGATAAAAATTTAATAAAAATTCCAATGAAAAGATATAAAATTATTAATAGAGCTTAAAAATATGACATAAATCATATGATAGGAAATGAAAGAATGAAAAGATTATAAGAGAAAATTAAAATAAATATGAAATATAAAGATTAAATTTTATCCCTACAAATAAAAATCATTTTTTTTAAAGTGAACATGTAAAATATTTTAACTTCAGAAATTTTTAAAATATTTCTCTTCAACATGATTGACTAAAAAGTTTGGGGTTTTATAAGAAGATTGATGGTAAACTATTGTTTTGGTTTTTTTTTTAATCATTTACTATTATTTTGGCATTTTCTTGTTTGTACAATAAGTTTTTTGTGTCAACAATAATTGTATTAATTTTGTGTACAAGAATATGAATCCTTAAAAAATTCACTATAAAAAACATTTATCAATAACCCAAAAAATTAAACAAATAAATAAAAATTATAAGAAGATTACAATTATAATTACACATAAAAATAAAAATATAATTAATATTATTTTTGTTATTATTAATTAGATTTACCTATATTAATTATAACACGTATATTTACCTAAACATTACCTATATTATTAATTTGATAGTTATAATTATAAAAGATATAATTAATTAATTATAAGAAGATTACAAATTATATTATTTATTAGAGTTATAATTTCTTATAAGAAGGCTACTAATTGACAATATTATTAATTTATCTAATCATTAATTAAACTATAATAAAAAACTTATAAGTATTATAATATAATAATAACATTATAAATATATAATAAACATATATATAATAATATGATATTATAAATTAAACTTAATTATAAAACAATAAAATATTATAATAAAATTAATAATATTATAGAAACATAATATTATAATAGAATAGAATAGAATAATGATAATAATACTGTAAAACATAACAAAATATAATATAATATAATAATGATAATAATACTATAAAACATAACAAAATAATAATCTTATAAATATTATAATATAATAATAAGAAGATCACAAACATGTAATATAATATATAATAATATGATATTATAAATTAAATTTAATTATAATACAATATAAAACAAATTAAAATGTATTATCACAATAATTGTAAATATATTATATAATATAATAATATATGTTAATAAATATAAATTAAAATATATAGATTATAGATAATGTATATAAATTATGGCTCTAGGAAAATTCACCTAGCAATTCACCATCAGAAAATTCACCTCGAAAAATTCACTCATGACAAATTCATGTCAAGAAAAATTCACCACCAGCAATTCACTACCACGAAAATTCATCACATTAAAAGTTTTCGAATAATTTTTCCTCGGGTGAATTGTTGGCGTTGAATTTTCCCGACGACATAAATTATATCATTTAATAACAATTCAAGTATGATAGAAATTAATTAATATATTACTTTATTTTTTTAGAGACAAACTTAGTGAAAATTTATAACAAAACATATTGAAAATTTAAATTTTATTTTATGTCATTTGGATAAGGGTGATTAATAGGAAAATTAGATGTTTTTTATTAGATAAGCAGGGAAAGGGCCCTGATCCCAAACAAATAGAAAAACTTTTGAAGGTCAACCAAACTGAGGCAAAACAACAAAAGGTCTCCTCAAACACAGCATAAGGAACAACCACTAACCAAACATAAGAGCTCTATAGCAAATGAACTTAGCTAAGGACCAATATATTAATAACCATAACCTACTAATATCAATCGCATTACCTGTCCAAAAGACCAAAGACCATCAAAGCATAGATTAACAACATATAGATCAAGTTGAACTATAAGAGCCAGTATCAAACTTAAAGATAACAAGATAGTATATAAACCAAACAAACTCTGTCATAAAATAGAAAAAGCAAAAACGATAAATCAGAGGATTAGGACTCCTCGATTAGGTTCTATATCATCTTCAGGTCATCCACCGTTCCTTCAAGACTTTCCTTTTCTTCCATAGTCCCGAAGCGCTTCGCATCATCCTAATTTCCTTTTTTCTTATGTTGCTTAGCGATCTTTCCCTGACCAGAGATGGTTCCCATAATAGCTCAACCTACTTCATTCTTTCCACGAGCATTTCCACAATCATCTTATTTGTACCCAATCTTTCCCCCACTAGAGTTTCAACGTTGAGAGGGTGAAAAGTTGTATTATCTATATCCTCAAGATCAATTAAGGTTTCCTTAGTATCTTTCTTTTCTTTGTCAACTTTTGGGCAAATACCCTCCTCCTCACCATGCTCCATCACCCGATGATAGAAAATCATATGTTTTTGATAAGATAAGTAGCATTTACAGGGTGTTGTACCCTTTACACAATAAGCCCAAAGGGCCAAAAAAGAAGCTAGTTCAAACCAGGAATGAACTAGGAAAAGAGGACAGACCACACACAGAAACAGTTGACAGACAGCAATCGAAACACAGACTAGGACTAGACAACCCTAGAATCTGAGGGGACCAGTTTGACTCCCTTAACCCTAGGCCGCGAAGTTGTGACAAATCGAGGGAGTCCCTTCTTCTTTCTCAGCACAATACCAAGAAGACTCAGAATCCAAGTCCACCGAGTGAGGCGAAAGAAGTGGATCAACCGAAGCCACCAAGGGCAAAGAGCCACCACACAACAGGGGAGACGGCAGCGCAAGGGAGGAAATAGGATAGAATGAAAGACCATCAGAGGCAATCAACGATGTTTGGGCAGGCTCAGATAGAATAGCGTCAATAGATTGAGCTAACAGTGGCTCCATGGAAAGAGCTAGAAGAGGAGCAAACACAGGTTCCCAAGAAGAAACAATAGGGTCATCCTCTGCAGAAGAAACTTCTGAAGGAGGAGAACCCACCGTGAGGTGATCCAAGAGAGCATCCTTCCACCAAGTTGTAGCACCCTTGTGGTGGGCTTGTGGGAAAGTAGAGGCCAAATGACCCACAAAGAAGCATCTCCGACACTGAAAGGGGAGACCCTCATAGTCCAAGAGATGCTTCCAAGGTTTGTCCTCCACCAATAAGACTATATCACCATGGAGAGGTTTGGAGATGTCCAAATCAACTAATATGCATGCTACCGTAGTATGCCCAAGCTCCTAATTCATAGATTCCAACATTAAAAAGCGTCCAATGGAGTTGCCAATAGCTTCATAACATGAATCCTCCCAAAACTGGAGAGGGAGATTCAGTAGACAGACCCAAACAGGTTTGGTGTTCAACAACTCCGTGAGGGGATTGAAAGATCAAGACCAAGGTTAGATGGACAGAGAATGAATACCCCACATCCACCCCATGTCCAGTACACAATACCGCTCCATGAAGGAGGCAAAGGTTGCTAAAAAGAAACCCCTAGCACTGGGATAGAGCTCAATATTCCCAGAGACCACCGGCTTCCAAGAGGCGGAAACCTAGTTATGGAGATCAGGAAGGGAGGGCCACAGGGCATTAAACCTGCAAACCACCCCTGCTTCAAATAGTAATCCTCATTCTCAGCAACTTCAGGTCCACAGACCACAACAGGGGAATCCCTAGCACAGGGCAGAGGATGAACTCGAGATTGAGCAGGAGGCTGAGCACCCCCTTTAGCAGTTTTAGAGAAGGACTTCACCCGGCCCGAAGAACCCCCAACAACCGGAGCAAGAGGAGGGACATACCTTCGCATAGAAAAATCAGGGACAGATCCCTCAACTCGCGCAACATCACCAGACGGAATAGAGGAGGAGCCTCCAGCCAGATGCTCGTAGACCCCATCAGAACTAAGCGTAGCCACGACCAAAGATGTTAAACTATAACATTTAAATGGTTTTTATAAAAATATTTGAACTAAGTATTACTTTATGTGGTAAATTACACTAAACCCTTGTTTTTGTATATGGGATTAAAGATATATTCCCATAGGGCTCAAATCGTTTTTATTATTCCACTGAGATTCTACAACCACATTATGGAGGTTAGCACATCCATGTAAACAAATTCATCTCCACAAATCTCAGTAGAAATTGAAATCATAGTCATTAAAGATAATTTGGTTGTTGAATCAACAAAATAAACACAAAATATAAATAAATGCATATAAAGATAAATATAATGGTATTTTTGAGGTGCATAGAGAAAGACTCCTTGTGGAATGGCCCAATGAGAGATAGTATGTGAGGAGTAGTAAAGTATGAGGTCCTAAGATTGGAGCAAAGTTGTGTTGAGATGCACCATGCTCTTACCATGGTTCATTCACTTCATTCTGCTATGCAAACTATTATTATAGTTACACTACGTACTTTTTCTTTTATCACTCCAAATGCTAGGCCATATAGTCCAAGGGAAATTAAATTAATTGTACAAGTTAATGTTGGCTAGGCTATAACGTGAAACAATTATTTTATCTTTAAATGAATCTTGTAAGATTGAGTGTTGAAGATGAGAAGACCAAAGGTTTTGGCCTTTTACCTTAGAGTTAAAACATTGGAATAATAGGGTATCACTCTAATATAACAATGCATGTTGTATAGGTTGTGATCTAAAACAAATTATGTGTGCATGGTGTGATGACTCAGTCGTGATCATAAACATTGTTCTTTTAAATAAACTATTGTGATTTGTAATCTAGTGGATGGTACGATCAAAGGTTTAGGTCTTTGTTGTTGGATCACAGCCACATAGATGATATATTCTGAAAATATGTTGTTTGGAATTCGATAAAATTGTAAAAATTTGGTGCATATACTATTTCTATCACATATATTTTGCAAAGAAATGTAAATGGATTTCTTTTATGAAATAATATGTTTTTTATTGTTTTCATTTTGTTAAATTATTTTCATCATATAGTACAAATTAGATGATGGGAAAAAAATATATTTGCTCCAATTATAATTATAAAAATAGCTTTTTTTTGGCCCATTAATCTGGAATATAGGCATGTCCCACTAAGCTAAAATTAACAATTATTAATATTAATGTGTCATGATTATGTCAAATTTTTAATTTGTCTTTTTTATTTTTTATTAATATATTATTAATCTTTTTTTCTTTATAAAAATATATTTATAGGAAGTCTTTATGTTTTTACTAACATTATTAATATTAAAATTAAAAAGGAAATAAAGGAAATAAATTATAAGAAATTTCTTTTAATGATAATTCATAAATTTGATTTTTTTTTAATCATTTATTAAATGTTTTACAATATTTTTAATTAATTATTTTATAAATCTTAATTATATAATTATAAAATCAATATAATTTATATTTACTTTTAAAATTACGACAATCATTTTTGTTTATCTTTAACTTGTTACTATCAATTATACTTTTAATGTTCATAACTCCACTAATCAATCTACAAAACTAATCAAATAACAAATCATATAGACATCAATATTTAACAAAACTTATTATAAAAAACAAACTTAACTATGAAGATTTTAATATCAAATTCCAAATCAACTAATGAACCTAAGAATTATCTTTTACTAATAAATCATTTGATTATTTTTTAATATTTAAAAAATATATATTCTAAGGTATAAACTCAGCTTCATGAAGCCAACATAAGCTAACAACTATAATTTTCGTTGAGCCCATAAAATCGTCATGCATACAACTTAGAAGAATTTGTTGACATCAAACTATTATCCAATCTACCCTAGAATTAGTATGTCATAATTCATCTATTGTCTTGCCAACAAATACTATTATTACAATACTACAAAGACAAGTACTCGCCACTAGTGACGCTTATTAAGATAAAATTAATTCATTTTACGAAATATTACAAGATTTAAAAATTAATCTAGATAGATTGTTAAAGAAAAGAAATAGCCTCAATGAAGAAAAAAATTATGCATAAATGATTAATATGGAAAAAAATGAGGTGACTAAGAAAATCTCCAAATAAATCTAAAAACAATTACTTTTTTATACAAATAAGTAACAATGTTATACAAAATGTAACAATGTACCTCAAAAATAGATTATAAAAGAAATGCAGTAAGCCTATATAATTACTATAGGCAAGTTAGTAGAGTAATAAAATTAGATTAATTAATATAATTAAAGGATTGCTGACAAGTAAATTAGAAATTAGATTAATAGGTTAATATTATTAATTAGATTGTTAGAGTGTTCAAATTAGTTAGATTACTAATAAATAGACAATGATAGAATAGAAAATTGTAAGACACAAATATATATTATATATGCAATACCAAAATTAATTTATTAGATTAATGTAATTATTATATAATATATCTATTAATTATGCAACTATTATATTAACTAATATAATTAATATGCATGATTAAATGCAATTATATAAATTATATGTTAAAAGGATTAACTAATTTAATCTAAATACTATAAAAAAAATAATTAAAGAAAAAATACTCATGAAATTTATGAGAAAAATTATTAGATTGCTAAAAAAAGTTATTTGACAATAAAAACAATAAAGGCACAAAATATAAAAGATATGCATTGAGAAAATATGATTAATAAAGATAAATTAATAGATGACTACAAATATTAATAGAATTGAAATTTTTAATTATCTATATTAATGAAGATTGATATTTTTATAATTATTTTGGAGAAAATTTTATATTTAATTTTAAAAGATGAATATTTTTATTAAAAACTATGTTAAAAAATAGGTTTGAATTAAAAAGGAGAATAAAGATAATAGAGATAAAAATATTTATGTATATATAAATAATAGGAGAATTACTATATTTCTAAAAAGGTTACACATTCAAGAAGAAATTATTTTGTATATTAATAGTTATTAATATTAGAATAAAAGTTATTCCAATTATAAAAAAAACACTATGAAATTAACTAAAATAATCTAAATGATAAAGAAAAGGAACTAATACAAGGAATACAATAAATATAAAAAGAAATACACAACTATGTCTATAAAAGGTCAATTGTTAGATTACTATAATTATTAAATAAAAAATCACAAAATTTAAAACAAGAGCATGTAAATTAGGTAGTAAAAATAATATGTAAAAATAGAGAAGTATCTAAAAAATAAAGAAAAATAATCTAGGTAGGAGACAATTAAGAAATAAATCTAAAATTAATTATCAAAATAGATATAAAAAATTGTATATATCATTCAAGAGGGGAAAAAAATAGAATAAAGAGAACTAAATCAAAGTATTATAAATAATACTTAAATTTAGAAGGAAAAACCATTATGAATGAGTTGTCTAAATAAAATAAATTGAAGAAAGATAATATTCAAATTATAAAATTATTGAAAAGTTATCAAAATAAAACTAAATTGAAAAGAACAAAAACAAACTATAAGCATACATGTATATTATGGGAAATCGTCATATTATAATAATTATATAATTTATCACAAATTTATAACAAGAGCATATCATTTATAAGGAGAATAATTAAATTATTAATAAAGTTGCCAAAATTATCTAAAATAATTAAATATTATAAGACATGAATAGAAATGAAAAAAAGATGAAAGAAACTATTATAAAATTTATCTATTAAATATATACATGGTTGTAATGCAACTAAATTTTTTATTACAAAAAATAGATCAAGATTAACATGAAAATAATTAATAGACCTAAATAGGTAGAGAGGGAACAAATGAATGAAATCAAACAAATAAAATCACAAAGAAGAAGAAAAGAAGAAATAATGCGAAAAACTCTAAAGAAGACCATGACAAAGAAAAAAGGGGGGTTTAATTATATAAACAAAATAAGGAACAATATATAAATATATATAAATAAAACACAACATAAATGAAAGAGAAAGGGCATGGATGAAAAAGGGAGCCTAGACAAAAGAGGAAAGGAGAGAATGGGGGTAACTGACATAGGAAAATCCAAGGCGACTGAAAGGAAGGGAGGAGATAGGAAGAGATGGGAGGAGGATGAGAGGCCTCGCCTCCTAAGAACCAAGGAGGAAAGCAGCAACGTGAAAGGGGGAGAGGGAAGATTAACTGCAAACAAGGGAAAGAAGCTACCCCAAAGCGAGGAACAAGGTCAAGGACAATGGTGATGGTAGCTTCTAAGGTTGGATAACAAGGGTTGCCATGCAAGGCTAAGACTCCAACCAACATCTCGATTAAGGTTGGTTGGGAGATTGCTAATTTCTATGGCTTTTATAAGCTTCCTTTTAAATAAATTGTCTTCTTTGTATAAGATGTGTGTTTTCTAAACAAATATGGTGTTTTGTTGAGGCGTGATCGGCCAGGGCTAATTTGAGAACCTGATCATGCTTGATGTCAACAAAATGTTCTTTGATTCTTGTGCTAAAAGAACAACCTATTTCATCAACATAAGGTATGCCACAAGAACACTTGACCTTGAAAAGTCCTGAGTTAAGGAGTATGTCTCTAGAGTTTTTGAGAGAGGAGATGCAATTTTTCACTATCAAATAGGGTTTGAAGGCACATCAAAGTCCTTTTTTGAGAAGGATCTTGGAGATTTTGTGGAAGATGCCTTCAATATAGGGAAGGGAAAAAATAGGGAGGACCTCAGGTTTGGAGGGTATGGGGTTTGAATAGAAAACCCCATCTTAGCCAAGTTAAAGGATTTCAAGATTTTCTTGCTAGTGTACCCATTCAAGCTAAAGACTTTGTGAAGATGGGCCAACTCCTGATTCAAATTGTCTTTATGACAAATCCAATAGGCCCTCATGGCTAGAGTTTTGAGGACACCGTTTTTTTGGCTCGGGTGGTGATGAGAAGAAGAGTGGAGATAGAGATCAATGTGATTTGCTTTTTGAAAAATACAATGACTGAGAGAACCATCAACTTTTTTTATAAGCAAGATGTCAAGGAAGGGAAGTTGGCCATCAAATTCAAGATCCTTGGCAAAGAAGATGCAATGGGCTAAGCTATTAAGATGAGTGGAATTCTTCTAACTTTTCAAGGCCATGGGGCCAACAAATGTTGGTGTCATCCACATAACATTTCCACCATTTCAATTTAAGGGGGAAGGAGGAAAGGGCCATTTCTTCAAAATTCTCCATGTAAAGGTTAGCCATGATTAGTGGCGGAGGGGAACCCATAGCTACACCATCAACTTGCTCATAAATGACACCTTGGAAAGAAAATAATGTGGATCTCAAACATAATTCTACAAGGGAGGCAATCTCATCGTTTAACTTACTCCTAACAATCTCAATTGAGGCAGGGATGGGAACCTTGGTGAAAAGGGAGACAACATCGAAGCTCACCAAAAGGTCATTACTTTCTAATTTTGTGTCCTTTATGAAGTCCACAATGGAATCTTTAATGAAGGAATCAAACTTGGAAGAGATTAATTTGGCAAGGAAAGAAGCTAAATAGTAAGTAGGTTAGCCTATGGTGTCTACAATGGGTCTCAAAGAAATACACATTTTGTGAATTTTCAAAACACCATAAATATGAGGTGTCACTTCTTTGGAGGGAACCAAACGTTTCTTTGTGGCAACATCCAAAGACGAGCAAGCAACAACTGATTTCACTTTTTTCAAAACTTTGGAACAAATGTTGCGAGATAAAATTTTGTAGCTCTCGGAATCATAAAGAAGAACAAGCATTTTAGAGATGTAGTCTTGCTTGTTTAGGATGAATGTGGCATTTCCTTTTTCAACTTTGCTAATGATTAGGTCATTATTGTGCAAAAATTTGTTGAAGGCGATAATTTCAGCTTTAGGAATGTTGCATCTGGGAGATTTTGCATGACAAAGGGCCATGGCACAATCTTGCCTACCTTCTTACGTTGCATCGAAAGGGAGGGAACGAATAATGTTCTCAATTTCAACGAGAAAGTTCGTGTGAGGAATAGAGCGGGGAGTTATAACAAACCTTGGACTCCTTTTTTTTAAAATTAAACGAAAGTGGATCTAGAGAAGCGTCGGAGAGGTTTACTACCAACTTGGACTCCCAATCATGAACTGAGGAAATTGGGGGAGTTGGAGGGACGGGATAGAAAAGAAAAAAGATGGGATTTGGTGAGCCATACGTTAAGCAGTTCTATGCTCGAGCTCACATGTGTTGAGGGGAGAATGATGTGACATTTTTTAAGGGAAATCCATTAAGGGGGGGGATAGTGAGACGAGAGGGGTTGGTAGGCAATTTTGAAAAAGGCAAGGCAGCTTGGTTTGAAGAGGGCATGTGGTGAGAGGAGAGTGGGTCAGAGAGGGAACGGTCAAGAAGAGTGGCTCCGATTGAATTAGCAATATCAGGAGGAGCTCGAGGTCTGGAAAGATCTGAAGGGATAGCAGAGAAATTAATGTGATACGATGAAACTAGACGAGGAGAATTGAAATCAATGGTATGTACACCTAGAGGTGCAAGTCGATCGTTGGGAGACGAACATTGGTTGGGAGGGGCCTGCGATTCGTTGTTGGATTGGAAATTGAGTGCAAGACTACACGAGTTTCGACCAAAAGCAAAGACCACGTTGGGCGAGGGTTGCTTGAAACTGGAACTAAGCACGAAGGAGTGCATGGAAGAGAGCCACGGGATAGGGAGGAGATCACAGCATGAGCATGATAGATTGGCAGAGTTGTGTTGAACGCGACGTTTTTGAGGAGTTTAACCTGAGGGTGGCGAGGAGGAAAAAATAATAATATTAATTATAACAGCTAGTTAATATAATCTTTATATAAATAACAATTATATATTATATGTTTCCCAAAACAATTAGTCTTTATATTTCATATCTATTTTAATTTTCTCTTATAATCTTTTAATTCTTTAATTTCGTATCATATGATTTGTCTTTTTTCAGCTCTATTAATAATTTTATATCTTTTCATTGGATTTTTAATTAATTTGTTGTCTTCTCCTCAGTCTTTGAACCGTGTGTATCTTCCCTCCTCTTCACCCCTCTACATTTTTAGCTAACTCTGGTCTGCAACAAATCATTTCTTCTCCTCTAGCTCTCCATTCTATCCTGATGATGGATCACAGAGAAACATTGATAACAAAAACTCCAACACAATTGAATCCAGAAACATTATTCATCAATACAAAAGTCATCGCATAGTAATCTATTTTTACCAGCTGCTTTTCCAAATATTCATGGAAATCCATAATCAAAAAATTAAGGTCAATATTCTGACCAAGTGCTAATTCTCTAAATGGTTCTCTGGAGATAAATCGATTATTTGCATCACCCTTTGGAGTTGCAAATTTATGCGTCTGTAACAAAAGGAGATTTACACACAAAGATGAAAAAGGTTCCGTATGTAATGCTCTGAATTACTTTATATTTCCATTCTTGGAGCTCATGCTTTAATGCAGGGTGTAGGAATAATCTTAGTTATCTAATTCTGACGCTATTTTACCAAAATAATTGCCACCAAAAAAGCAAATTCTTGGTATCTTTAATAAAACAGCCATAAACTGGTTATTATAATACACAAATCTCAGAAACGAGAGCATATATTGCCAAGTTGCCCAATACAGCTTTAACTTGCGAGATGCCTCTGGTTTCTGAATGCCAAACCGTACATTGAGAAGGAAAATTCTGGGAACCAACATAAAGAATCTGGTGCTTCGTTAATTTCCTGAACAGAGCAAAGGATCAAATGATAGTCCGGATCAACATGCAAGGTCAGTGATCAGTTAGTTGCATCGATATCAGAAGGTGGCCTCTAAACTCTTCCTCCAAGTGATTTCTGTTTATACCCAGATCTCAAGCGTTCCAGTAGCTTTTCCTTGCTTTTCCTTTTCTTTTCCATTTTCGAGCGGTAGCGTTCTTCACGTTCCCTTTCATAAATCCCTTGCCAATAGACCTCTCCTGTCAAGGGCCATAGCCATCTCTTGTCCGGATGATCATCATCTGCCTCTTCAGCCAAATCCTCATCCATGGTCTTTAACAATGTAAAATTGAAATATTTTTCCCACATATGGCCCCTGCGATCTGCCAAACTATGCTGCTCTTGCATTAACCCAGTCTGAGGATCAAGATATATCATTTTCCTGGAACTGTGATAAGCCCAGACATTGACTAGAAGCTCCAGCAGACGGCAGTAACAATGCTTTTCCTACCATCACAACCAGACAAACTATTTTATTTCTTACGATAAGGAAAGCCTACCAAATCAAGATGATGAACCTATAAAAAGCTGCACATGACACAAGAATTGCTTATTTGATTCTAAAACCCAGAAAAACTCAAAAATGTTTTCCTAGGAGAAAATAAGGTTATGTGAATATATTACTTCTATATTATTGGCCATAAAACAATTGGGAAAGTAAGGAGAAACAGAAACAAATCATGATTTTCTTTTATGTTGAACATATCCATAGAACAATCAGATATTTTGGTTAAATTTATATGTCAATTATTTATGGAAGTAAAAGCCAAAATGGTAATGTCAAACAAAGCAAACAGAGGAGGATCAGAGGGATAACACTTTCAAATGTAAAACATCAACTTGTCCCTTAACAAGAATATACTGTCGGTTACTTGAGTACAACTAAACTTTTGTTCAACTGTCAAAAAAAACTGTATCAAATCAATATTGTAGATTAATTTAAGTTCGCCAAATATTCGTATATTATCTGTGTCAGCAACAAAGGTTACAGATTTGGACAATTATGACAAGAAACGATCAAACAAGCATCAAACACCTTAAAACAATTAAAGTACACAGGTGTAGAAAAGAAAAATCGCAGGCATGAGCTTGAAAAGAGAGCAGGTGTTGATCATGGACAAAGGATGTACACTGTAAACAGCATTAATTGGAAATAAATAAAATTAACCTAGGAAGTAGGAAGCATTATAAAAAACAATATGAAAGTGGGGATCAATTCCGGCTGTGAGAAAGGTTCTTAAAGAGGCCACACAGTACATACAACGAACTCTCAAACAGCTAGATTAGTCTAAAAATAATTTTCTATAACCATGCGAGTACTTTTCTTGTATGCAATACTTAGTAATATATTGAAATAAATTTGTTAATGCATCAGATGCTTGAGTAATAATCTTCAACGTTGAAAATATCACACTACCTTGCTCCTCTCATAGTGCATAGCTTATCAGGAAAATATGTACCTCTCTTCTCGAAGTTCCTAAAATGCATGTGCCATTTTCATGATGTTCATAAAGTTGAGAATCCAAAGCATCAACAAACATTCTGCAATGCAACACATTACTAATATTTAGATTTATATTTCTGATAAGCATGTTACAGTCTTCTTATGCATGAAGATATTCTTACCTTGAGAACATCACAAACTCAAGAAAAGAGGGTGTTGGCATGGCCCAGCTATGGAGAACAGACCAAGAATCTCCATCATGAGGCATGGGTGGCAGCACAGTCCAGTTTGATGGGAGATCATACATTTTCCTAAATGCATTCTCAAATACAACTCTGCAAAAAGAAATACAGAATTTGTGCATTAGATGCAAACAGGAAATAGTACACAATCTCTTCATTTAAATATAGATGATATAAAGTAAGAACAAGTTTAGCAAGAGCCATTTGGAATAATGCCATTGTCATCTTTAAGGAGGGCAATATTGATAAGAAATAGACACAAGATCTCTAATTATATCAACACCAAAACAGCTTGCAATTGAATTGTTTGGAATTATTTTCTTAATGTATGGTGCCAGTGGCCAAGGAGCTTGACTGAAAATGGGATGGGCCAAAATCTCTATCAATATAAAAAAAATCATTTAACAAGCATCCAACTGAACTCGCAAAAACTTTTAATGTTAGCAAAGAGATAGCTCAAACATACACCTTCTCAAGGTAATACCATAACTGCAAGGCCATGTTCAATAATCATTTGAGTTATCTAGTCAATGATTACTAGTGTTTCTCCAAGTTTCTAGGATGGGGGGTAGGCATGCAAGGGGACACTTTAGATGGCAAACTTCTTCAAAAATTTATCAGAAATATATATTAAAATATATTTATTTTATTTATATAATATTTAAAATAGTGTTATAATATATTAATATAATAATAATAAATATAATATTTTTTATATTATCATATATTAATATCAATATCAATATTATATATAAAAAATTTGGAAATTTTAAATTTGTACAACTTTAGTGAACATCGAGGAAATATATTTCCTTGCCATTCACTGAAGTTGTGGAAATTTCCAAATGTGGACCATATTCCTTCGAGCTCAAAACCATGCTGACTGAACAAAACAAGAAAACTGCTCTTCCTCCTGTTGTGTACCCTAACAATGTAACTCTGGTTCAGCTGTGTTTTTCTCTTTGACTGAAAAAGTTAAAAACTATGTTTTGGGCATGTGGATGTCAGGATGGCTTGGTGCTCCCCAAATGGGGCACAATCCTCTTGCAGAGAGGGTATCCCTGCAACGCCACCATTTTTTGAAAAAAAATTGAAATGGCAGGAGGACATTTTTTTCCCCATCCCCGCATCTCTTCAGGAAACACCTGAAAAGCAAGGGGAATATGTCCCTAGGGTACACATCGATTACCCTCAGGGTACTTCAAAGTTCATACTCTTCTACAAACGACAGACTACAGTTAACTCCATCTTCAGATGTATATGATTGTAGACATGCAAAATTAACATTATGCATTCGATCGGATTCAGTCAAATTAGATGTCGCATTAGGACCATTCATCAATTAATCAAGTGCATTTTCATCCATTCAAATAAGCATTATCATTCAACCTTCATCTTGCATCATCCATTTAATTAAATAAATCAGGACTTCATTTAAATCAAATCCTAAATCATATTCCATCATTTTCTAATTTAAATAAATCAATTATTTAAGTCTTAAAAGTCAAAATCATCTAATTAGCATTAAATCAGCATAATCATCATCTATTTAATCTAACCCTGATTAAATACTCACCCACTTGCATTCTCTAGATTTGGCCACTTGCACATGACATTGCATTTAATTGATTTATCAAAAATTACTTATTTTTAACTTGGCATAAAGGAAGAATATTCTCCAAGTTTGAATTTCCCCCCAAGTGGACATGTACACCCAACAGAGCATTTATGAGGCCTTACATGCCTCTTACATGTCCCCTTCCAAAGTCAAACTCAGCATTCATTGCAAAATTCAAATTCAAATGTTCCCTCTCATGGGCACTCTTCCCAAATCTTGCACATACATTGACCAATCACCACTTGACAAGTGTCCTCCTATCATTGGCAGAATCTTTAGTCCCACATTGGTCCCTCTTCAACATTCAGCATTTGAAAATCTTTAAATACAAGCCTCATCTTTGAGCAAATCCTCCACAATTCTATGCAAGGTTACTCTCTTCATTTGAGATTTGATCTTGTTCATCATCACTCTACCATCTCCATTTGCATTTTATCATCTTGAGCATTAATCAAGGGTTGGGAAAGGGTCACTAGCACATGTGACACCAATCCACTATGGAATAGAGTTTTGACTATGCTTTTATATGCTTACATTTGATCATCTTTGTTTATCTAATTTGCATGTTTCATTATAGTCAAGTATTTCATAGGGATTTCAAATCTAATGTTTTGCAAAAGACTAACATGATGAAATTATGTTAAAATTGTTAACATTTTGCAGATTTGATGTCCACAAAATGGCGCTAGAAGGAGGGCTCCTAAGAGTTTTTACATATATGTGTTGGTTATCTTCGTCTAATATTATATCCATGTCAAAAACTGTTTCATTTGAAAACTTGTTCCATTTTTTATTAGAAATCTGCTAATAAGAAATCTTTTGTTATAAGGAGGAAGATGCTGGCTGTGGTTATAAAACTTAGAAATTTTGTCAAATTTTCAGGCAGTTTGAATCGTTCAATATGAACTGAATCTTTGGTATATATATATCTCTTTGTCTTGGAGTTTTACGCATGCTAATCTTGTAGGAACGCATTAAGTCTTGAATTGCAACGACCCTCTATTGTTGATTAGCACATATTTGTGCCATCTGGACAGTCATAAACTTTAGCTAATCCATGTGCATATCTCATGTCAGTTGGGTTTCTGCGTGTTGTGTTTACCATTCCCAAAAATCTCTTCTTGGCTGTCATTCTTCAAGTATCAATGGCGCTTTCTTGGACTTCTACACATAGCTATGCCGTATCAATTAGAATCAGTACGATAGCATGAAAGTTGTTTTTCTTTCTTTTTAACTAGCATTTTAGCCGCTGACAAGGAAGGCCGTAGCACCAGGCAATGGAACACAACTTTACACCTACCATATATAACTACATCTATTATGAAAATCTTTGTTCTTTTTGAATGATATTGAGGAAATGTCTATATCTATTTTGTGCGCAGCACAGGGGACGCTGGAAAGGTTGTAGACTTCGGTTTTATACCTGCAAATGCATTTGCTTAAAAGTTTCTAAAGCCTTGTCTGTACAAGGTAGATCCAGGTAGTTCCCGAAAATCATGGTCCCTGCTTCTGTCTCTTGGAGGAGGCTATTTGTCTTGGCTATTCGCGTGTCATCATTCCTAACTTGTGACGTTAAAAGGCATTCTTTAAAATAGTCCGCGTACTGTCACTTAATGAGCATTTGCAGCTTGTTTCAAGTTCACGTTTTGTTTTTTTGCTTTGAAGCCTGTGGTCGCCTTGTTACAAGTGTCTTGCCTCGTTTTTCTCACACATCCCGCGCACAAGTAGCAGTGAAGTTAGTCATTGGCAGTTAAAATCTGTGTCTGCCAGTAATTAGTCGGTGTCTTGCGTATATCTCTTACTGCGCTATCTTTTAGATATTTGCTACTGTACTGACTTTTCTTATTCTATCATCCATAATTACCATAGAATCTTACACGCTAATGTATATTGTTGTATTGAATATGCGTTGAATATTGTTTACATGAATAGTAATGGGATAAATGCCTTGCAGTTGGTCGGCTGCATAGTTCTCTAGGCACGTCAACTATTTGTACTGGACTCAAATGGGTCTCAACTAACCCAATTCGAATACGCTCCAAGGTTGGAACAAGATGTTGATGCACTGCACCCACCACTGTCAGAGAGCTGACAGGAACCCGCGTGGATGATGTGGCTTTATCCGACAGTACTATTGTTTTGTAACCTTCACAAATTGAAATACTGGCTTCTGAGCATATTTTGTCTGAAATCTCTTGCAATCCTTTGGTTCCATGTTCTTTAGGAAAGCTCGCCAAAGTGGAGACGTAGAAGATTGGAGGGTGTGATTTATGTGGCAAAAGACGTGGGGGAACTCCAGTACCCGCGATTTGAAAGATCCTCAATGAGGAGTATGGTATTTGGATGGGAGTACGCTGGTTTCTAAAATCTTATCAACGAATCTATTTTGTATCTACGTTGCACAAACTGAGATGACATTGGTCAGAGATTTTGCTGTTGCTCGCCAGATTGGAAAATAGGTGAAATCTGCATTTACTCCTCCAAAATTAGATTGATGGGATCTTTGTTTGGTGCATTAAAAATACTTTTTAAATATGCAAGGGCACGAGGAGGTTGCAGCGATTGGTTTGTGAGCAATAATTCCAGCTGCTTTTATGAGTCTTTACAGTGTAATCAGAGTTAGTGTGGAAAAAAGAGTGAGTTTAAAATGACAAAGAGCTGCACGGGATTCCAATGATCTAATATTGACGACCAAATAACAAATGTGTTGTTTTCTTCAAGCAATCTCCATAAATTTTCATTTATTTACAACTACAACATCTGACAAACATAGTCTTTTGTCTACTGGGTCAGCGTTCATACCTTGTTCCACCGTGCTATTATTTACTTTGAACAACGTCCTTCACCTGCCTATTTGCATTCATTATGCTGCATTTTCTCACTACAGGTTGATGTCATTTAATGCATCCATTTTGGGAAGACTAATTTGTAGGAATTAGTTTCGAGCAGCTATAGCCTGGCAACTTAAAGTTTTGTTGATCACAGGTAAATCTTGTGGCAATCCAATGTTTCTGACATGTTTACTTCTTGCAGATGAATCTTTAAAATCACTGATAAGATAATCTTGAAAGACAGATTTTTTTATTGAAGGCAGCGACGGTGGGTTAGTGGTTTGTATTATTTACCTTTGAATTGTTCACACTATTGAAATAACAACAATTATTGCAATGCTAGATCTTGAACATAAGGGATTGCAATCTCACATTTCCATTTTATTGCCTTGCATTGTCTTTTAAAAAAATATTGTTTCTTGGGGATTCACCAAATCTGATTTTTAAGTTATAAGCATTGCTTGTTTTTCAAGATTTTACATGATGGATAATTTCTTTGTGATAATCTCATCTCTAAGGTTCTACTTTTTTATGGAATAAGTACCAAAAGCGAACAAAGGCAAGTGAACAAGGTACAAGAAAAGCGAAAAGTCAACAAGGAGGAGGCTAGCAAACGAAGATGAAAGGAGGATGATTTTTTTTTGAAAACACAATGTGTTTTTTAACACTTAAAGTGTTGATCAACACTATTTCACGAACTTGTTTATCTTTTCGTTTTAGAACACTAATTTTCATTTGGGTCTAAAACGAACAATTTGATTTTCATTGCAAAAGACTTAAAACGAATCTTAGGACAAACTTACTAGAGTTCGTTTTGGGTTAAAAATTGAACAAGCAATCTTCATATTTCATTTGGTGCTTAAAACGAACTCACCATTGCTTTGAAGGATATAAAACGAACAAGTGTTTAAATTGTGTGACTTTGTCTTTTGAGTGCGTATCCTCTCCCCTTGCGCTTCGTGCGATCTAGGGTGCAAGAGAAACATTCAAAATACATTTTATTGCTTTAAAACACTTCAATTTGGGCTTAAAAAATTGAACATCTTGTGCGAGTGTGAGTAGGGGCATTTTCGCGTACATTCTCTTTCTTTGTGCCATCAAAGATCGATTGAGTTACGGATTGTATCTTTGCTCGCTTTTGTTTATCTTAGAGGGCCTGCCTTAGGGAAAAAGTACTCACCCAAGCGACGACTCAACCGGTAACACTCTAAAGCCAAGAGTATTTCCAGCCGGGATATAAATGAGGGTTTTGGTTAAACGCCATAATCAAGCGGTTGGCTCCAACAGGATGGATCAAAAGGGGACTCTTGCCGTATGGGTCAATCTCCACGAACGGAAAGTCCTTATTAGAACCTATGTGTTAGAATTTGCCAAAATCCTTAATCTATTTGTTGGTGCAAGAACGTCTTCGAAGCCACCCCACACTTTTACGGCTTCTAGTAGAGATGGAGCACGCCATGGGAGTTTCATGGGTGTTGATGCTTGGCTGCCCCGATTGACGTTAATGAGCATGGAGGGGAGCCGGGGTCAAGCATCTAACCATCCGCTAGAGATAAGCGTGTTGGACTTGTCCAAGTGGGAATCCAACAAATATTGTCTTACACATCCATAGGGCTTGTAATTATTCTTTGTTTGAAAACACAAGTGTGTATTCGAAAACATTTTGCAAACAAACATTCAACATGATTCTCAAAATTTCAAACCCTCTTTAAGACAAATATCATTGACTCAATCCTATGTTACTTGCTTTCCCTGTAGGATTCACGTCAGAGGTTCCTAAGCATTGGATTATACCTCAATTTGTCTTCTTGAGTAAACAATAGGAAAACCCTTTGCCTTAAGTTCATTGAATTTCCACATAAAAATATCTTGTGGGGTTTAAGGAAATTAAGACATTGGACATCTTAGTTTGAAACTTTAATCCAAGAGAGTGTTTTTGGTAAAATAAAGCCATTAAGCAAAGATAACAAATTGGACCCCACACATGTGCTTGATATCTCTTGGTCATATTGGTCTTTTGATTGCTCTTAGAGAAAAGTGTGTTCTTCAATATCTTGGCCTAGTAAACAAAGTCTTTCTAAGTCTCTTAGGATCAAAATCAAACACTTCATCCATCTCAAACACTTATCAAAATCCATCCCACCAAACAACTTTAGAGCTTTGAAAACGTCATTACCTAGACTTGGGTACATTTCCAAACCAAATCAAAATCATTTGTTTAGTTAGGTGTGTTTGGATGAATCCTTCCACTCACACTTAGTTAAATTATCAACCATCCTTTGAACAAGTTCATCCTAAGATCACATCCAACATCTTAGGGTTTACAAGTTCATCATCCACATCAAAAATCAAGATCAAAAACCCTAAGTCTAGCATTGATCCAAAGTCCCTAAATGTTCAACACTCATATCATTTACACATTTCATTCTTCATATCATCATTGATCCTAGAACGCCTTAGAGGTCACTTTTGCAACAAGGTCAAAACACAAGAGGAACATGGAATATACACTTGATCCATACATCTTGAGTAATCTAAATCAATTGAATCCTCAAAGCCTTGCATTTCCTATCAATTATCAAAGTCCATGCATAGGATCATTGCCTTCGACAAATGTCAATGGTACAACAAGTGTGAGTATGCCCAAGTCAAAGTTTGGAACACATTTCCCAATGATAGATCTAAGTCCAAACCTACAAATCCACCAATCGAATAATCAATGCATGAGCCTTGAAACGAACAACGTCATTCCACCAAATCCCTACAAACCAAATGTGGATGTACCAAGTGCAAGTTTTCGAAACATGAATCCTAACTCGGAAAACTTTGGAAAAATGATTCCCAATACCAACAATGTTCATCCTATCATGCCAAATCTGAACATCATCCCAAATCAGAACATTATCCAAAGTCAATTTTCCCATAATCCCATTCAAAAACCACAACTAGGCATCCCAAATCCGCTTAAACAAAAGCCAAATCAACTATCTCAAGTGAGTCAAGATCAAAATCAAGAACAAATTTGGCGAGATCAAATTGCGGAACTTTCCAAAATAGTTGAGGCATTGTGCCAAGGGAAATCTCCACCACCATTACCTACATCATTCCTTGGTTTAGGGCTTCCCCCTTTACCTAACACCAATCACGCCACCCAAATCAATCCACCTAACGTCAATCAAACCATCACGTCAAATCCCTCGAATATACCATCGACATCGCACCAACAGATGGTATCCAATCAAGCAACAATGATGATCCCAACCAATCAAAATACGGTCTCCCAAGGACCTATCACCTTGGTTATTCCAACCATCACTATCCCTTCAATCATTCCAACCACCACTATCACGCCCATCACATCTCAAACCCCCACAATCAATCCAAGCGTATCTCAAACACTTGTCACTACATCCAACATGATTCTAAATCCACCACCACCCCCACCACCACCAATTTCTACCACATCAATCCAATACAACGCGACATTACAAGCTGCTTTTCAAAAGGGATTCCAACAATATCTAGCCATGCAACAAGCAACACAAGCTCAAAGTGTGAAACAATCCTCTCAAGTTGCCCAAGCCTCTCAAGCTACCCAACCAACACGAGTACAAACACAAAAGATGACAACTATTGAAAACAAGGATCATGATCAATCCATCACTGAGCACACGTTTACTTCATCCAATGATCAAATCGACATATGTCAAGAGTCAATTTTGAATCACGATCAAAATCCACCAACAAAACTCGACAATGAGCCAATTCAAGAAATATCAACATCACTTGATTCTATGGTCGAAGACATTCACAATCTCTCCACCACAATTGTTTGAAAACAATGATCAAAACCTCTCCATCAAGGAACACATTGAGGATGTATCTACACAATCCGATGATCAACTCACCATACATCAAGAGCCACTTTTTAGTGATCTCTTTCAAGGAGTGTTAGGACTTATTTGATCCAATTGACATAATGCACAATCAGTTCACCTATGATCATATTGAAAATGTCTCTACATCGCCTTATGAGTTAGAGGACATATCTCAAGAATTTATTCCAAAGCATGATCAAAATCTTTCACCAAAGTCTAGCAATGGTCCTTTTCAAAACATGTTGATCCCCTTTGACCGCATGGTTACAGATACTGAAAGAACCCTAAACTTGACACTTGAGGATATTGAGCCACTTACCATGTATAATGAAGATATCCAAGCACCATTTGTAAGCGATCCATCCTTTGAAACCGACCCATGTCAAGAGCTTGATCCAAAGCATATCGAAAGCAATCCCAAAATAAATCAAGATCAAAAATTTGTATCTCCAAGATACTACAATGATCTAATGGATATTCTCCTATCCACACAAGATGATCATATCCATCTAGCACATACTCCTCCATCTACCCATGAGATGCTTTCTATGGATGGACACGTAGATGATCTTCATCTAGAACAAGATTGTGTTACACAAACAGAGCAGATTCTTAACTCCTACAATCAAACGGAGTTGTCAACATCAGGATCAAATATGTCCCAAACTCAGATTGAGGACATCATGAATAAAGATATCCAACATTATCCACTCAAGGAAATAAGTCAGATGGAGCATCTAGAGTTATCAGAGCAGCAAATGGAAACAACATCATCTACAGTGGTCATTTGTCAGAGCAAGTTTACAGAACAAAACATCTTGAAACAAGCAGAATCAAGGAATGAAGGTGCTACTACCACCATACTGGGGGCAACTTTGTCTCAAGCAAAAGTCAACATAGGGAGCACGAAGAGTTCTTATGATGAAGCTAGTGCAAATACTACAACCAACCACGTCACGAATCTTCATCCACCCATCACCCCATCCATGAATTGGGACCAATGTCAAAGGAAATATTTGAATCAAAGTACGAAGAACGTTATCAAATCAAAAGAAGTTGAGAAGCATAATGGACAAATCAAATACATATGGATACCGAAGAATACAAAGAAAGATCATCCCTATCAAACTCCATTAGTCAAAGAAACTATGGGGCAAAATCAAAGAGGGAAAAGTATCCATCAAAGATGTCTGCAAAAGAAACAGCAAGCTATTCAAGCAACGTACAAAGTGTATCAAGTAGTTGGTCCTAATTCCATGCACACTTCCGTATCCACCTATCATTGCTCATCTTCCCAAGTTTGGAGAGTCAAAGGTTCCAAACTGTCAACCAATCCATCTCTTCTCCCTAAACACAATCCATCCATGCCTCCACGCATAATATCCAATTCTTACATTGACCATGTATTGGCAACAACCCTTCATCATAAGGATTCAGAAGGCAATCTATCGCGATGTGCGCACAGAGACAGAGTTAACCTTGGTATCAACGAAGCAGATCAAAAATCCCAAAAGCTACATTCAAGTGCACGTATCTTGGCAAAGCAGCTTCTTCAAGCAGGATATCGATGGCACATTATGACAGGGGCATCTACATCAGCGACACCCTGTGGTTCAGCATAAATATTTCAGAAAAAATACAAAAAATCAAAAGCAAAAAATCCAAAAATCAAAAAGGATTGAAAATGCGAAAGAAAAAAAAAAAAAAAAAAAAATCGTTCCTTCTAGTGAAAACCGCATGGGCGGCGCTTTGGGCAAGACCATGATGAAAACCTGGCAAACAGGCGTCATGTGTGGAATCAAGCATCTACGTGTGCCACTTCAGTTGAAAGCATCTCATCCCATCTGTAATAAATCGAGCATTCCATCCATCTTATCCATAATAAATCCATTCATCCATAAACCATTTATCCAATCCATTTTCATCCATCTACATACATGATCCAGGTTATCTTGATCTTGATGCAATTTTGGGGCACACCTTATGCTTGCTTACGATAAACATCTTCACATGGGTCATTTTCATTGATCCTATGCTATCCAACGTTATCCAAGCCATGAAAGCATTATCCAAATGAGCATTCATTATCCAAATACCTTATCTTATCACAAGATAATCCTTGGCATACTTTGTGTGCTTACCATATCCATCCATCCATACACTTATCCGAGCATCCATCCATTGCATTCCATACGTTGCTAGACATTGGGGGCAGATATGTACATCTTGCTTCGAGAATAAATCTTGATCTATATCCTTCACCTTATGTGGCGATCCGAACATTGGAAAACATGAAATAAAATTGGTCAAAGCATTTGTATCACTAGCCCATGACACATTTTGACGAGAAGACATTCCTTATCAGTCTTCATCTTTCATCAAACATCAATCACTATCAGTTGCATCTAACGCACCCTTCAAACGTCACATCAAATCATTCGAACATCTTTTGTTTCAAACCAAGCTTCATCAATCATGATCAATCAAAATCCAATCAAAACATCATCATCTTGGGGATATCTTTCCCAGTCCCTGTGTTGCTTAACACTATCCTTGCATTGTCGTATATCCTCGACAATGTTATCATTATCAATTCTGATCAATCCATCCTTGCATTGTTGTGTATCCTCAACAATGTTATCATCATTAATCCCATCAAATCCTTGTGTTGCATAACACTATCATTGCATTGTTGTGTATCCTCAACAATGTTATCATCATCATCAATCCATCAATCTGATTAATCCACCTTAGCTTGGTTTTCAAGAAAATCCCAAATGAGACTGAGCATTTCATCATTCACATCCATATATCCAAATCAGCCAAAATCATGCTAAAAATCCAAAACATCCAAAACATCAAAATCCAAAAACACTCCAAAAGTCAAAAACATCAAAACATTAAATTAACTATGTCAGTTTCCGAGCTTAACGAAGTAAAGGCTAACTGGACTTCGTGACATCAAAATCCAAAACATTCAAAAACATCAAAAATCCAAAACATCCAAAATCACATCAAAATCCAAAACATTCAAAAGATTACAAAATCCAAAACATTCAAAACATCAAATCCCAAAACATCACAAAATCAAAAATCAAACATTTGTAAAATCTCGAAAAACACCAAAAACAGCCTCCCCAAAACATTCCAAAACGTCAAAACATCCAAATATTTGAAAAATCCATCCGCCTCATCTCGCTTGCACCCGCAATAAGCACCATTCATAATAAACTGATCGCCATCCTCAACCTTTGGTGAAACAGTTAGAAACAAGTCTAGCAGGTTAAAAGTAAAACTCAAAAGCATCAAGTCTCAAGTCTCAATTAGTACATAAATAAGTTGGTCAAGTCTTTGTGTCGATAGTCCATCATCCAAATAGTCTCATATCAATCATCTGATAACATCAGCGTCGTGAGGGATGAATCCTTCCTACAAGCAAGTACTGTTTATCGAAAGAACATTTTGGATAAACGAAATGACGTGCTGCCATCCACTAACATGTCCTAGGATGTATCCTTCCTACAATGGGCATTATCTTTTGGCAATAAGTTTCGGTTCTTATCCTTAAAAGCACATTCCCTTTTGGTTAGTGGTATTGAAGAGCATCAACTTGTTTGTGTACTTGGTCTTTTTCCTTTGACTTATCTTATTGCGCTGAGTCCAAGGATCTCTCGATGATATCTGAACGAAGGATTTAGAGAGATAGGAATGGGGCAACGATCATTATTCTTTTGTCTGCTGTGCTTGTTGGACGTTCTTGTAAAATAACTTGGCGAATACTTGCTTTGTTAGATATGTATGGAGGATGTTTCAGATACCTTGTTGACTATTGCATTGCTTGGTTATACCTTTCCGTGTTTTGGTCCGAGATGTTTGAGATTTCTAAAGTGCATCCTAGCAAGGTTTCCGTATGTCAGGTGTGAACAAGAATACTCCTATCTATTTGTCGAGTCAAAGTCCATCACACTAAGTACAACGCCATCCTCGTCCTTCATACCTTGATGCATCGCATGAAGTGCAGCTATCAAACATGCAAGGGACCCTTGAAAACTCTTAACCTTGATAAGCAAATCATCATCATCACCATCTATCATCATCATCTCTAATAAAGTCTCAACCAATCATGGACTTGTTAGATCCTCTTGTCATCATCTCATTTCCACGCTAACATTGCATCATGAATAGTCCATCATGCATCCATCCTGCATCCACAAACCGTTAGCATCATCATCACCAATGCATCCATCATGCATCCATTCTGCATCTAGAAAACTGTCAGCATACCACATATCATTCATATCATACACCATAGGAAACATCGATCATTTCACATGCATTGCATTTGCATCATCATCATCATAATATAGATCTATTAGTCTAAGCATCTGCATAAAACATCCATCACATAATCATAACATATCACATCATATCATCATTTAAGTTGTTTAGGATAATATAGATTTGTTATTCTAAGCATCTTGAAATCATCTCATTTGCATCACATCCATAACCACTATTTTGAATCCTTTTAGACGCTGGACGACCCTCAAATTGAATCTTTTCTACCGATCTTCGGGGAGGGGTAATGTACCAATGTACTTCTTTCCACTAGGGCATCCAAAAAATCAGAAATTTTTTGAATTTTGATCACAACAAGTTTATTCTTTGAACCAACGCAACAAGTGCATTGCTTCAAAGAGGGTAAATGTAGTATACGTAAATTAATATTATGTATCTGACTGGATTCAAATAAATTAGATAACGATAGGACCATTCATCAATTAATCAAGTGCATTTTCATCCATTCAAATAAGCATTTATCATTCAACCTTCATCTTGCATCATCCATTTAATTAAATAACCGTGGACTTCATTTAAATCAAATCCTAAATCATATTCCATCATTTTCTAATTTAAATAAATCAATTATTTAAGTCTTAAAAGTCAAAATCATCTAATTAGCATTAAATCAGCATAATCATCATCTATATTTAATCTAACTCCATTAAATACTCACCCACTTGTACTCTAGATTTGGCCACTGTAATACGACATTGCATTTAATTGATTTAACAAAAAATTACTTCTATTTTTAACTTGGCATAAAGGGAAGAATATTCTCCAAGTTTGAATTTCCCCCAAGTGACACATGTACACCAACAGAGCATTTATGAGGCCTTACATGCCTCTTGGCATGTCCTCCTCCAAAGTCAAACTCAAAGATTCATTGCAAAATTCAAATTCAAACTGTTCCTCTCAAGGGCACTCTTCCCAAATCTTGCACACATTGACCAATCACCACTTGACAAGTGTCCTCCTATCATTATGCATCTGTAGTCCCACATTGGTCCCTCTTCTTCAACATCTCAAAGATTTTAAAATCTTTAAACATGCCTCATCTTTGAGCAACCTCCACAATTCTAAGGCAAGGTTACTCTCTTCATTTGAGATTTGATCTTGTTCATCATCACTCTACCATCTCCATTTGCATTTTATCATCTTGAGCATTAATCAAGGGTTGGGAAAGGGTCACTAGCACATGTGACACCAATCCACTATGGAATAGAGTTTTGACTATGCTTTTATATGCTTACATTTGATCATCTTTGTTTATCTAATTTGCATGTTTCATTATAGTCAAGTATTTCATAGGGATTTCAAATCTAATGTTTTGCAAAAGACTAACATGATGAAATTATGTTAAAATTGTTAACATTTTGCAGATTTGATGTCCACAATGATTATTAATATATATGGTGAATGATCAATACTATTCATGAATAACTAATAAATATAGTAATCACTACCATATGAATGATTGGTTATGTAATTTAGGCTTGAGAAAGCACCTTTGACCTTTTGTAGATAGCACCATGGCTGGTCACGTACCTTGAGAACATATTTGTCCTTAAGGGACATGAGAAGAACATATGGAACACATGAGACAAATTCTCCACTCAGAAGATAAAGTTTCAGGCAAACACTGATAAGCAGTCATTCCCAATGAAGTCCATTCAATACTAGGTATTCAGTGTTGTAATGACCTGTGCTCCGGATCAATAGATTTTTGATATATTCCTTATTGGATTGACAAAGGTTGTCATCCAATATTATCAAAGTCAACCGAGTTTCGAGATTATAAATGAAATAAACTCTAAATAATGGAGTCTGATTCAAATATATTTGATAATGAGAATTTAAATGTAAATATAATAGCTGTTTCTAATTTAGTCTTTAATATCATGCTTTCGAATATGCAAGAGGCTTAGACCTCTATTAGTTCGCGGTTTCTGATTTTGTCTTCATATTCATGCAATTCGTAATTGGTTGCTGTATCTAATTATTTACTTATTATTCATGCATCCATAATATAATGATCTTGGGCTCCTTTGAGCACTTCAGATCTGCTGTGTAAATACATATATCTGCAATTATATTCCATTCCATGATCCCTTTGCTTGAAATGTACTTCCCTTTTTTATATCTTTATGATGGAAAGAGTCATGACTATTCTATGTTACTTTTGACAAAAGACATGGCTTTCCTCTTAACTAATCGATGCCTTTAATGATCTTTGTATTGTAATTAATATTGTTGTCTTAATAAAATCGCTGACCCTTCTTTGTTAAGCTTGATCATGCACAATTATTATAGCAGCCTTCAGTCGCTGCTGTATGATTTTTACACCTTTCAGTAATTAGCATCATTCTGCCTAAATGTATCATTGTATCTTAATATTAACTTATAGTTATTGCTGCATTTTGAAGTTGTCCACTTCTTGGTTTCATGATTCCAAAGGATGGTCGGCTAGGAGTATAGAATATAGACGGCATGAAGAATACCTGTGTCAGATGTTTGACCCTTCAATGACAGCAATTAATAGAAATCACACTTTGCAACCCCTCTCCACAAGGTGGTGGAAATATGAGTTGATATGCCATGAATAGCATCAGTCAACAGTTGACTCGTATCTTCTTTCTCATTGCTTGGTAAGTTCCAAACACACAAGGTAAGATCCCATGATAGCTGCATATATAGCATCTTTTCCCTTCATGGCATGTAATGAGAATAAAGGTGGCTATAAAAGGAAGGATGTCGATCCTTTCAATGCGGCAGTTGTCTTCAGGACAAAGCCCGATATTATTATGCAAACAATACTTCATACGGCCACATAAGAAATGTAGGCCCGATCCAATGCAAACCACAGATTTTTCAATGCCAAGTAATTGAACTAGTCGTTGCCTTTCATTAGTCTTGTCGTTGTTTCTCCTAGTCATATAATCGCTTTTGAATTCTATCTCTTCCAATTGCAGGTTCCAGGAACATTACGGCAATGTAAGAATAATCTCGATCAGCTATTCGATATTTGCTTTGATTCAGTAGCGCCAGTGATAGCATGATATCTCGTATGCTTGAAAGATAATATGCCGATATTACTTGAAGTAGCCGACGAGGATGTTGGCTTCCCTAAGTCTTCAAATAAAATGGGACATTACGAGTGTTGATGGACATGGAGTCCAAATTGATTCTGACAAAATTCAAAATTATCTTGCACTGAGACCTCAGCGAGCTAAAATGTTTTGAAAGACTAACTTCTCAAAGACCCAATTATACCGATTTAGTTATTAATAGTCACTACCAAGAGACACATCTTATTGAGTATGCCCTTTAATCTGCATATCAATAACAAATCACCTTTTTTATTCATACTCAACTATCTATTTTTACACTATGCATGATTTAGTTTAAATCAAGTAAACTGCCAAAAATACTAAATTATTTATTTGAGGTAATCGAATGATTGCCCATAGTGCTTGACGACCATCATGCCAATGATATCAAAATACTCGTATCTTGAAGTTAAAGTCATTGTATATTTAGTATACGGTATTGAGGCATTCATATCTTGATGTACAATTCATTCTATATTTACCATACATATTTTATGTTTATTGTTAGTAAGGGAGACCCTACCTCATTGCAATTCTGTCCTCTCTTCAAAGAACATTTATATTCATAAACAGCTTTTTGCTTATTACATAAATAGGCAGAGATGAATTTTAGTCACCACCAAGAGAGACACCAAATTAGTGTAGTGAAACCTCCTTATAGGAGATTGCTTTTCCATTTTACTTATATATTTTTCAAGGAAACTTAAAGACTAAAACCCTACCCCTTTGGATTCAACCTTGCAACCTTCCTCATTCCACCTTTGACCTCCCTTAAGATGGGGAAGATTGCAGTAGGCAATGGGAAGGAGTTCTGTCACCGAGACTGTGTGAAAACAGTATTAGCATAAGTGATGTACTTTTTTATATGTATTTGTAAGGGTTGGATCTGCCACAGCAATGGGTTGGAAGTCACAACATAGTCTCAATTTACATGCTAGTATTGCTGCTTTCTAAGAAAATAGGCCATTTGGCTAAGAGTAACTGTGGTTTGTTGCAAAGATGCTGTTGGTGGAAAGGTCACTGGCAATAGACTTAACTGTGGTGGCCTTAACACATGCTTTTTCCATGTTTGCAATGACCTCAGCAGGCTTTAACATCTCCAGAGGATACCTAAACTTGCTGATCAAATTGGGCTTAGCAGTGGTCTGTCACATCACACTTTTTAGATCACTTCTCGGCTGGTTTGCACAGTGCCTGGTCCCTACGATCACCTGCTACTTGCTTTCTCTTCTCACCAGCAACCCAGTAAGTAGGGAAAAACCTTTTTATGCTAATAAGCCCCTAACAAAATATCTGTTCATGATAATTATTCTTTAGATGTTTCTGGAGTAGGCAATGTTGAGGTAGATAAAGGTTAGTTTCAAAAGGTTTTCAACTTTTCTATGCACCTGCATTGTCAAAAAAAAACTTTTGTCAATTTATCAAATGGTATTTGCAATTTGAGATTTGAAATTCAGAGTTTTCTATGCACCTACATTGTCAAAAAACATTTTGTTGATTTATCAGATAACCCATTAACGCGATGGCAAAACTATTGAGTTTTTGCTAGATGGAGTTGTAATTCAAGATTTGAAAGACCACACAGCAATTGCCACTAGCAGGGTTTGTGATTTGTCCCATGAGTAGAATTTTGACAACTTTGGGCATTCCCCACCTTCTTTGGTCACTTTGATCAAGCTTGCATGCCCACCTTTTCTACTTTTGTCAATAGACTCTCAACCCTTGTCTACTTTTGAGGATGAAGAGATATCAAATAATAAGTTTGTGTGAAGATACCTTGATCTTCCACCACCTTTGAGCCATCAACTCCTGTGTCTCCAGCTACTTGCAAGACACTTCATGGAGCCCACATTGTTCAAGCTACTATGACTCCATCTATTGAGACCACCAGAGACACATAATAGGAGACATTAGATCTTTTCTTGTTGACATGCGATTCAAGAGATGTTGATCAGTGCCAAAGAAAAGTTGATTATTTCAATTGGGTTCCAAAAACCAAGTTTGTTGCAGCGCAACACTTCATGAGCCTTCCAATAGCCTTGTTGTAAATGTTTTCTCTGTGTGATTTATCAAAGCACACAATTTGCATCTTAGATCTCAATTTGGGTTGAAAAATAATATATTCTTAAAGGGGGGCTAAACTTCTCATTTTTCATTCCTTCCTTCACTACCACAAGTCAAACTTAAGGGAGGATGTTGGTGTATAAAACTTACACATCTTAGTATTCTGAGTTTATCTATGTTATATAGGTAGCTTAAGTTAGATTATTTGATTATGCAAATAATTAATTTGTAATAGATTATAGTAGATAATTTTATAATTCAAACCTCATGTAGTAGAACTAGAAGTTGATCCTAGTTAGAATTACTAATTACTGCCCTAGTTCACTCCCGAATTGAACTCAACATCAAATTAGATAATTGAGTTCACTAGACTCATCTTATGGGTTGAACTCTCAATCACCTTCAATGAATGGGGTTAACTCATTAAATTTAGTCTACATTTGGTCAGAATTTCATCCTACTTGGCCTATAAATAGGTGTTCATTTAACACAATGTTAGGGCTGGTACCATTTGATATTAGAAGCATTAAAATTATTCCTGCAATATTTTCTGTGTCATTATATTGGCAAGGTCTATTTTGGATGGATTTTGTGTCCACAATGTCATTGGGTGAATTCCATAGCTAAATTCAACACTAAGCACTATAGAAATGTAGTCATACAACAGGAGTAACACTAATACTATTGAACCTCAAATCATTGAACTAAGTACAAGTAAAAATAGTCCTATGTGGAAAGGGCCCCTCAATGAAGCTTATGGAAAAGTAAGAAAGAGGGAAACCTAGACACAAGACCAGCAAATAAATCTTCATCTCTCGCATGCTTGTATATGCCTCAATTAATTTGCAATGTGAGAACTCTAAAAATAAGCTTTTTTATAGGAAGATAAAATCAATAAGCAAAGATGATGTTATAAGTATGAAAACATGACAACTGCAAGAATTTGGCAGTATAGCATAAATTCATCAAGAAGAGAAAGCACCTGCACTTCCCAGAATTGACTGTGTCACAAAATGACCAGAAATCATTATTATCCTCACGCCCTGTTCCCTGAATTCCACTTTTAGTATCTCTATCCATTCGGGCCCAAAAATACATTGTATCCTCATTGCTCTCTGACTGCACTGCTTCTGCAAGAATATTTTCAGCTTCAGTTGACAAAGAAACCTGCATCAAGACATAAACTAGTCAGGCATAATCTATTAGTTCCTCCAGGTCTTGTTGGCACTCCACCCCTTTCAATGAATGAACCACCAAGATGTCAATTTAATGCATGCTACTGAATCAATCTAAACTGTCCACAACCACAAAAGTCAAATTTTGCATTCACTAGATTGATCTAACAAACCTACACTGTTAAATCTCAAATTAGGCAAGACTGGCTTTGCAATAAGTAGAGTTTATCCTCTACACAAATTCAAGTATGAATCGAGGTAACAAGGCATTGTTTCAGAAACAGTGAGAGGCACTAAGACAGATGCCAATTAGTTTCAGGATGGATATGTAATACTTTATTCAAAAATTGAAAGACTTGCAGAAGTCTCCTCTGCTAAAATGGCATTTCAGAGTAATTATCTAAGGAATGTGTAAACATAGTGAATCAAATTTCAAATCCATAAAAGATGTAGCTGCAGCAGGAAAATCTTCAGAGTATTCCATTTACTGTACATTACAGAAGCTGTAACAGCATGCATTTTGCCTAGGTTCTCTGAATACAAATTGGCTTCAATATTTGCCTGTGTTTGCATGGCAGAATATTCACCATGGATTTGTGATATCCTTCAACCTCAAGGAAATAAGAGCATAAGAGAATATCAAACAAGAGTTGAATATATACATGTGGCAGTTGGAACCACTGTCTTTGATACAGACCCCTCCTACAGCATTGAATATAGCATCTGTATTTGATTCATTACCGATGGGGACAGGCATGGATGTTATGCCAGTTTAACTTGGACCTTTAACATACATTTGCATTTATATACATGCATCATTTAATGCATGGCTAGTGAATGCTTTTTGGTGAATGTTGGATACATAAAGCAAAATTACGTGCAATGGAAATAGGTAGAGGTGGAAGGATGGAAAACTCAAATATTTGGGTTAAATCCATCAAAATCCAAAGTATCTCTGCTCAAAAGAACAGAATTGCCTCATATTCAACGATGTGCACCTAGCACAGGTGATTTCCTCATACATAACTAGTCCACATCAGGAGATTTTTAAGGCTCAAAATGATTCAAAAGCTTAGCATTTTGGGGCGAACATGTTCAAAAGTGTTTCAGGTTGCAATTTTCCAGTTTTCATTCAAAGTTAGTTATAGGACTGAATTTTCCCAATTTTCTAGGCTTTAAAAGCAACATGAGGCAGTACCAAATCTGCAAATAAAAATAAACTTTCTTCCTTTTCAAACCAGCTTCAAGTGCATTGGCTGTTTTAGCTATTTTTCAGGGATCTTCAATTTTTCGAATTTTTCTTTTAAACATCTTTTACTCAAAAATGAAATAGAGCTACCCTGATCCCCTAACCCACACAAAAATGGTGCTAGAAAAGTGTACAAACTCGAATTGAATAAATGTAAAGTGCTTGCTAATGGGCAAGTTTAATGCATTCTTTTGTAAAAGGATGAGTGGAGATAGCAACCAAATTAAATTTCCAACATTTTATGAATTTTTTACATGGTTACCAGGAGATGTAGGGGTACTCCGTACTAGTATGGGGATGGAGATGCCATTAAAATTAGGGTATGAAATGTAAATGAACAAGGAGATGGCCATGTTACATATAAATGTAATCACCAGAAATTGTGGTTACAGGGACAGGTATGTGGTCCATGTTCCTATAATGGAGTTTCCTGGCAGCAATGGTTCTTTAATTTGTCAAATCTTTTACATAGTTTTGGCACTGAGACTATCCAGTTGCTAGTCAAACTTTTATTCACCAATTTTCCAAGTGTGAGCTGAGTTCAAATATGGTGGACTGCAGTAGACAATCCTGTACCTGGTTGGATGCACAATGTACAGTTTAGCATGCCTAGTACCCTTTCTTACATTTTCGTAAGGGGGGTTTGGATGCAGTAAAGTGAACCATCCTGCACCTTTAGAGTTGACATATGGCTGCAGCCATGTGTAAGCCATTGTTGAACAACAAGTGGTGAGGAATATAAGTCATAAGCTTTTCTCTACTGGTGATATTTGGGGAGCATGTCAACTGATGGGCCACACATCCCCAAGTTTAATGGGATTATATTGCATAACTTGCTCTACTTCCAGCTCCAAAGCTTGGTTTATATTCTTAATCTACAAGGCATGCTTCCTATTAACATTTTTATTTTTCATATACAGAAGGCCAGGTTATTCTCAAGGTGTGCTCTAAAGCTATGACACAATATTTACAGGAGAATTCATTGTACTATTCACGCTGTAACAACCCTCATTTCCTTTGCTTCAGAATTTAAGAAAACCTTGGAAAGCTTGTAAGCCAATAGTTTAGGTAATAAGAATGAAAAAAATATATATACAGATGTCCTTAGATAACCAAAGTAGGTTACAAGGAATCAAGTATAACAACCTTTTACAATGAAGAAGTACAAGGGCGAAAAAACATGTGGTTAAGAAAGGTGAATAAACCAAAGAAGCATAAATCCTCAAAAAATCGCAAAAATCCCGATATTTAAAAAATCTTCTGCCAAAACAATTTTTTCCCCGAAAAATCCCAATTTAATCAGCTGTGATAATCATAGTTCCACGGGGACACGTCCCCCTCAAAAAATGGGCCGTCTCGGAGACGGGGACGTTTCCGAGACGCGGAGACGTCAGGGAAACGTCCCCCCGCCGTCCCCCCGCCGCCTCCCCGTCCCTCCACCGTCTCTTGAACGTTTCCCTGAAAAGGAGACTTCGTGGCGTCTCGGAGTCTTCTGGGCGTCTCCACTCGGAGTCTTCTGGGCGTCTCCAAGACTCCAAGTTTCCCACGTCCCCTATAAAATAATGATTTTTTAAAGAAAATTAAAAATTTACATAGTTTAAGTTATAACTTATAAATGAATATATTTTTTACACGAGCTGAGCAATTTTAATTTTCACTTTTCATGCCTTGTGACTGTGGCGACTGGCAACCGGCGGGAGACTGAGAATAGGAGCCAAAACTGATTCCACTGCAAGTCTGCAAGTCTTGACTCTTCAAGCGAATTTTTGCTAACCAGGTAGGTTTCAGATTTCCGTTTTTTGTAGCATTTTTATTTTATAAACCCCAGGCATTTGAAATTTCAAATAATGGACGCCTCAAAGAGGCCACGGCACTGTTGAACGGGCGCCTCAAAGAGGTGCCCGTTCCACAGTGCCGTGGAACTGTGGAACGGACACCTCAAAGCCCGTGCATGGACTGCGACCAGTCCATGCGCGGGCACCTCTTTGAGGCGCCCGTTCCAGAAAATAAAAAATAAAAAATTAATTTTTTTTTTTCAAAGTTTTTTATAAATTTCAATTTTTAATTTTTATTTATTATTAATTTATTATGCCTCGTGGGCTTGCAAAATGTGGAAGCACAGGCAAGGCATGTGGACTGTTTGACAGAAATTAGAATGAAAAAATTAAAATGTGGAAGCACAGGCAAGGCATGTGAACTGTTCGACAGTTCACATGCCTTGCCTGTGCTTCCACATTTTTTCATTCTATCAAACAGTCCACATGCCTTGCCTATGCTTCCAAAATGTGGAAGCACAAGCAAGGCATGTGGACTGTTTGACAGAAATTAGAATGAAAAAATTAAAATGTGGAAGCACAGGCAAGGCATGTGAACTGTTCGACAGTTCACATGCCTTGCCTGTGCTTCCACATTTTTTCATTCTATCAAACAGTCCACATGCCTTGCCTGTGCTTCCACATTGAGGCATAATAAATTAATAATAAATAAAAATTAAAAATTAAAAAAAATTGAACAATCAAACAGTTCAAACTTCACATGCCTTGCCTGTGCTTCCACATTTTCATTTTGATTTCAGACTTCAGTCAAACAGTTCAATTTTGTGACTGTCAAACAATTCACATGCCTTGCCAGTTGCCTGTGCTTCCACATTTTCTGTTTTACACTTTTACTCTTCATGCATTCAATTGCCACTTGCCAGCATTCTGTCAAACTGAAATAGTTCACATGCCTTGCCTCTGCTTCCACATTTTGATTTTCCTGTTTGTATATCTTGCAAGCAGCAATATTGCAATTCATGAGACCACATTTCTTTCTAAGTTTTACTGTTTTAGTCTTTTAGACTTTTAGTATATACTTTATAGGTTTGATTTTTAATTTTTTTTTGTTTACATCATAGGTCTGATTATTTTTTATTTTTTAACATTGTTTTTGCAGCATAATCATCATAATGAGTTCACACAACATAAGTGATGATGAACCAGACATTCAAAGTGCAAATGATTCATCAGATGATCATGATCCTGACTTTCAAATAGGAGGGGAGGCTGAGGGTGAAGTTGAACCACAAGAACAACATGGCTCAGCCTCAAATACTCAAACTACCACAAGTTCCATTGGTAGTAAAGCTAATAGCTGCCCTTCAGAACTCCTTCAAGAATGGGCCAAGGGCCCCTTTGATCCAAAAAAACCTTTAAAACAATTTGCATCCAAGATAGCAGCAAAGCCTGGGGCAACTGGGGGCACTAGATTATGGAAGTGTCACATGTGTGAGCTTACATGGTTTGGCAGCATTACAAGAACTAATGCACATTTTCTTCTTGTTCGAGGCAAAGGTGTAGATGTATGCAAAGCTGTGGCAAATAATTTGAAGTATAGGGCTGAAATTTTAAAATTATGGGGTTGTAATGAGGATGAAGTGCCTACATCTGCTACATTGCAACATAAGAGTTACATGGGTGATCATATTTCAGCAGTGTCTACTTCTACTTTGCAGAGTCAAAGGCCACCAAATCCGTTCAGTTCAAGTTTAGCAGAGCCTAGGGGGAAACGTAAGATGGCATCTTCACAACCTATAGCAAGTTTATTCAATGTGCAGGCAAAGGATGAGGCAGATGATGCCATTGGCAAATTCTTCTTTGCCAATGGCATTCCATTCCACGTGGCTCGCTCTCCTTATTATAAGAAAGCTGTGTCAAAAATAATAAGGGTAGGACAATCATATGTGCCACCAGGGGAGAATAAATTGAGGACAACAATCTTGGATCAAAACTATTCCAAGATTAATATTTTGATGGAGAAGATGAAGAGAACCTGGGTCACAAGTGGATGCAGCATAGTCATGGATGGGTGGACGGACATTAGGCATCGTCCACTCATCAATATCATCGTCACATCTGTAGCGGGCCCTTATTTCCTTAGGGCTATTGATTGTTCAGGGCATAGCAAGGATGCCCATTATCAGTTTCAGATCCTCAAGGATGCTGTAGAGGAGGTTGGGCCACAAAATGTGGTGCAGGTAGTGACAGATGCGGCCCATGTGTGCAGAGCTGCAGGGAGGTTGATTGAGGCAACCTATAGACATATTTTCTGGACTCCTTGTTGTGTGCATGCTATGAATAATGCACTTAAGGACATGGGTAAAATCAGCTGGATCAAATCTATTGTCAGTGATGCTAGAGATGTGCAGATGTTTATCTGCAACCATCATCATTCACATGCACTTTTCAGGTCCTTCTCCAAGAAGGAATTCCTGAAGCCTGTAGAGACTCGATATGCATCATACTTTATTCTCTTGGAGAGGATGCTTGAGTTGCAAGAGCCATTGCAAGTAATGGTAATGACAGCAGAATGGAACAGATGGCCTGAGTCGAAGACACAGCAGGGATTGAGGGTTAAGGAGGTGGTGAAGAATGATGTTTTTTGGGCTGATGCCAAATATATTGTCTCCATCATTGAGCCTGTCTTCAAAGTTATTAGATTTGGGGATTCTAATGCACCTTCCCTTGGAGAGGTATACGAGTGCATTGATTCCATGCTTGATCAAATGAAGGCTAAAGTGCGAGAGAAGGACCCCACAATGCAATTTTACACCGAGCATATTTATCCAATCATTCAGCATAGATGGGAGAAACTCAACACTCCCTTACACATGGCTGCCTACGCATTGAACCCAAAGTGGTATGTGCCACGTCCCGGTAGAGTGACACCTATTGAGGATGTTGAGGTGAAGGAAGGGTTCATGAAGGCCATTGACAAAATTTATGATCCTATAGAGGCCAGCTTGCTTCGTACTGAGTGGACAAAATTTGCTACTCTTTGGGGATATTCAGAGGCAGCCAAAGTAGATTTGGAGACTATGTCACAGGAGGACCCCAAGTTGTGGTGGACTATGCATGGGCCTAGATCTTTGATTACTACTCTAGCCATTCGTTTGCTGTCCCAAGTTTCTAGTTCTTCTGCTTCTGAGAGGAACTGGTCCACTTATAACTTCATCCACTCTGTTAAGAGGAACAGGCTCACTTCTAGGAGGGCAGAGAAGCTTGTGGCTGTCCATAGTGCCTTACGTCTCATTGATCGCAGCACAACTACATACAAGGAGAGTCCAGCAGACAGATGGGATGTAGAGCCAGAAGAGCCAGCACAGATAGATGAGGATGCTACACAGATAGGGCTGGTTGGTATTGGTTTAGATGAGCTTGAGCATTTGGGGTCCTCGTCCGATGGTTCCGATGATGAGGAGATTGGCATGGAGCTTGGAGTTGGAGATGATTAGATCATTAGAGGCATCATGCCATTAGCTATTTAGTATTTACTATTTAGTAATTTTAGTCTATTTTGTTTTTGAAGTTTGAAGTTTGAACACTGTTGTGTTGATAACTTGATACTTGATTGTAATTATGAATCATGACTATGAAATTTTGAAATTCAAATTATGAAACAACTAGTTCTCATTCCAATCACAATGTCTATTAAGTTACAACTTACAAGTTACAAGTATATTTTCATTTTAATTTTCATTGTTTCAATGTTCACTAGTTCAATGAAATCATTGCAATGTGTTTAAACTCTAAAATTTACTTATTCCTTAGGCTTTTACAGTTATACATCTTTTTATAACTAATTTTTCAAGTACTATATGTATTTCAGCGCACCGCCCCCCCGCCGCCCCCCCGCCGCCGTCCCCCCGCCGTCCCCTCCCCGTCCCCAAATTTAGGTCCCTCGCCCCCGCGCCCCCGAGACCCGTCCCCTGCCGTCCCCCCGTCCCCGTCCCCGAGACTTGGTGGAACTATGGTATATCCCAAAAGCATATAGGGAATTCTGATATGGATGAGGAATACAGAGACCAATTTATATGAGTGGGGCTACAAAATATAACTACCACACATATAATGTATGTTATTACATTAGATATTTAAAGACTACCTCAAAATATGTCATTATGTTTGCTGGATAAACTTAGAAAATTCTTTTGATAATATTATTCTTTTCTATAACCACAAAAATAGAATAAACACCAGCAATTGCCCAAAATATAGAGAATATCAATAAACAATTTTGTTTGGAAATTTTAAAACAGAGCAGCAATGCTTACAGTGGTATGTATTCTCTCATTTACACCTTACCAAAGCAAGGTGCAAAACCGTTTTTTTCCTCGTTGGTAAATAAATTTTTCATTGCAAGACTAAGAGCTTTTATCAAACATTATCTTTTAGCCATCCCATCCCAAGTCTAAATATAAACTGAGGATTACATAACAGAAGATTAAGGGATAAAACAGGTTCATTGGGAAAAGTGGCTGAGCTTCAAAATCAGAATTTTTTGTTAAGTGGTTATTAATCAGAGTGCATCAATCACAGCCAAGCTGAAAATCATAGTCAGTAAATATATTTTCTATGATTTGTAAAAGTAGGAAACACCAATACGTGGATTTTGACAATGTAGCATAGGAAGAGCCTCTTGGTACTGGATTATGACAGAATACAAAGTGTGCTTGCTGAATCTCTTCAGTGCAAAGAAAAGATTAACCAATATGGAAATAATATTTAGATTGAGCTTGGAATATTAACAAATATGTTTCAATCTCTTTGCTTTGAAAGTCAGATGTCAAGCAACTGTTGACTGAGACATATCAAGTCCTGATTTGGGAGATACTTGAGCCTTTAATGTAGAATTGGGAACTCATTTTACTACAAAGATGGGTATCTTTAGGAACAATATCAATCCTTTAACATATAATTGATTTCCTTGGACTAATGCCTAATGATATTTTTGGAGTGGATTCAGTAATCTTTATAGTTCATATAGTTGGACATTAACTCATCAATTTCACAATTCAGAGCAGCTCTGCATTGACAAATAGTAAATCAGATAAATAGATCTCCAAAAATCCAAAAGATTTAATTATTGATTAAAATGAGTGGTTGTTAGCCACAAGCAAGCACTATACTGCTAATGTGGAAGAGGAAAGTGTCAAAGACATGGATGAGCATAGATGCTTGAGTCACTAAGGGCCATCATGCCCACCTGATTGTAATCTCAGAAGTCCAGACATTACTTCTAGGATCTGCAGGTTTTGCCATAAAACTTGGCAACACTTTGGTGGCAAAAGAATTTGTTAGAGATATTGGAAAGGTTCATTCTAGTACAAAGTAAACCCATTTTTTTTGGCACTCAAGCAATTTAAATTTTGGATGCTCACCACTGAAAGGTAGACGTTTGCAGTTTTCCTAAGACTAACCAACTACAAAGCATGAAGTTGCCCATCTTGGGAGTTCGGTGAAATATGTTTGTATTTTGGAAGAATGTTGAGATGCCTTGGAGCATTATTAATGAGGAGAGCATTAGATGAATCCGTGAAATGTAAGAATGATGTCATATGGTGAAGATTGGCAATTCCTTTGATGACTTCCCATGAAAGTGCTTCAAGAAATGGAATAAATGCATAGCTGATGCAACATGGAGAATATTGAAAGCAAGCAAAGACCAATAGGCCAATTTGTCCTTCAATTCAAAGAGGTATGAACAAACAGCAGCAACTAAAAAGAAAGATGAGTATTGGTTTTTCTATTCATAGTGATCTATAAAGAAGAGAATTAGAAGATTGAATCAGCATAGATAAAACCCTGTCAAATCGGCAGCATAAAAGAAAGGATCGGTGCCAGTTCTTGGCATTAACTCTAGCACAGAGGACCAGCTCTTGTAATAATGATGCAACTACATTGAAATTGACAATGCCTCCACTGCACGCAGAGACTGTCAGCACGCTTATTCATGGAGCGTTTGTCTCTAACAATCTGTGCCACCAAATTTAGGCCCAATCACGTTCCCAGAAATTATTTTAAATCAACTTTACCTCTAAAATACTTGCACTTATCTTAAAAAAACATACACATTAAAACAGATGCAGTGAAAAAACTGAATTGCAATTGAACCCTCGGCTATAGTTCCCTGGCACATAAAATGTCTGCGCTTCCACTTGAGACCAGCGCTTCCACTTGAGACCACTTGAGACTGAATGTGTGCCTGCCCAATCAGACATTGGCTCAAAAGCACCTAATCACGGGAAGCTATGACATCCTGTTGACCAGAGGATTACACCTTATCATGTAAGGAATCACCCCAAACGTACAAGTGCTAAAAGCTCAATACTCTCTCCCTGCATATCCTGCAAAAGAGTTTGCAGTGCACGATGCGATGAGGCTTTGGTTGATTTGGGCTTGCACAGTTAGTTAGCTGTAGAAATTAATTCTGTCTATTCAAATCATTCTAGAAGCCTTTTGGAACATTAGAAAGGTCCAAGTTAACATGTCTAAAAAATAATGATACATGAACTGAACTTTTGGATTTGACCTAATTCAAATATACATAGAGGTGAGAAGTAGTCACTGCCTCTACGTAATGGAGCTATATCATTCTATTGTTAAAATCTATAGGTTGTTATCATTTGAAACTCACTCCAATTTGCATCAGGCTTTGCACTGCTTCAATTTTTACAGGGATGATCCAAAGAGATGGGATGTACTAGTAATAAGGATTGTTGTCATGGCCCATGAAATTATGGTGCAATCGTAATTAAGACAATCTATGATGGCAATCCAGGTTCAAAACCCCTTAAGCTAACAAGGCAGCCTCACCCCAAATATGTATGTGGTAAGGTTGTAGTTTAACAAAAATGGCTTACATTAAAGCATGATCCATGTTTGCAAATCTCCTAACACAATATATACCAAGAAAAAGAAATACATGTTCCATCATATTCGCACTTAATGCGTAGCAACCAATAAAGAAAGCTCTGCCTACAGGATAATACATACAAATCCATTACCAGGAAACTTGTAACTACACAATAAAGCATTCAAATACATACAATTTCTGGGACCATGACAACAGTCCCTATTAGTATTACACCCCATCTATGATTGTAATGAAGATAATCTTCTATGACGGTAATCCAGGTTCAAAACCCCTTAAGCTAACAAGACAACCTCTCACGCCCAGTATATATGTGGCAAGGTTGTGGTTTAACAAAAATAGCTTACATTAAAGCATGATCCATAGTTTGCAAAAATTAATAACCTGAAACCATATTTACCAAAAAAAGCAAAATGTATGTTCCATAATATTCGCACTCAATGCGTAGCAATCAATAAACAAAGCTCTAAGTATAGGATAATACATACAAATCCATTACCTGCAAATTTGTAGACCGAATTTTCTCATCAAGCAACCCCTCCCCTTTTAAATCTGAAACACATTTTTTTTTTAAAAAAATCTGAACATTATTAAGCTCTGTTCTTCAAAGAGATTGAATAAGGACTGTACTGGTAGCAGCGGAAGGCTTCTATTCCAGCTCATCGAGGCCTACAATAGAGATATTGCTAGCGTATCAAATCTATAATATTAATGCTAACAGAGAGACATGAGGAGGAAATGGGGATTTGAGTAACAATATGGCCATTGCCCTTGTAGGGCACTCAACCTACTTGAGAACAAAAACAATAAATAGTCACTGCATTAACTCCTCGCGGGTGCCTCATTTTCAGTTTGTATCATTATTTTTAAAATCTTCTTCTTGACCACAGAGAACTTCGGGAGAGAGATTTGGATTTCCAGGAAATTGTGAATCAGTCACTCATGGTCGGCTTCACCAAGGAGTAAAGAGAGGGACGGGAAGGCTCCTGGCGATCTCATTAAGCACCAACTTTCCTCCGAATGAAGGCACACGTGCTGGAACGCCTCGGAGAAGTAGGGAACGTAAGCCTTGGTCTCCATCTTCACAACATGCACGGCCAGAAAAGACCACAAATATTTCAACTACTCAAAGAACGGCCCTTCGCCGGCCACTCTAATAAGATATTTCCCCCGATCCCCATGATGCCCTCCTCATCCTTGTTCTAAAAGACCGCCTCGTCCTCATCGGCGCCCCTAGGTGTTCTCAAAACTACCAACAATGGATGAAGATTGAGTGAACAAATAGGACTGTTTACAACCATGATGAACCACTGCGATTTGATTCATCCTAGTCGATCGCGTGTCCAATAATCTGCACCGTTCGGCTTGAAAAGTTCTTGCAAAACTTCAGCGTGGGGACGCCTTCGGCGTAATTAGACACATAGGTATGCAACCAATAAAGGGAATAATAATAATAATAAAGGCTGCAATAATTATTAGTTGTCAATGTTCTTATTAAGATAATGATTAAGTGATGGTGAAACCATAATAGTAATCTTCATACTCTTTTTCTATGTAGATAATAAGATTGTTAGTTAGGGCAGATTAAATGCCAAACTACTATTATCGATCATAATAAAATTATTATTTTGATGCAATGGCAATAATACTGTTAATGAAAATTTGACATTTAATAAAACTATTATTATTTTGATTGATTCAATAAAATATAACATAAAAATAAAAATAATGTTAATAGGAGATTTAATATTAATGTTAGTATTGGATTAAATGATAATAATAACATTATTGTCAATATGAGATTTAATCTTCATATCCATATTTTGATTAACAATATTAATGTTATGGTTATTAATATATTTGTTCCAAATAAGGGAAGGAAATATTAATAATGACAATATAAAAATTTAATATTACTATCATTGTTTGATTTAATGGTAATAATAACATAGTTAATCTGAGAGCAAATAATAATATTAATATGTTGATTTAAGGAAAATAATATGATTTGTGCTAATCCAAGGTTAAGATAGTGATATTATTAGCTAGGACAAATGAAAGTAATAGAATAATGATAGTTTGACTAAATTGAGATAGTGACCGTATTTTAGTAAAACTCAAGAATAAAGTTTTAAGTTAAGTGATGAGTCGTTTGGCGGGGTTCTATTAATAATGCTATTGTCTCAAGACAAATGTAAGAGTTAAAGAAGACCATCAATTAAACGTGACTAAAGGAGTTAGCTAATCTGAACTTGTTGGGAATAGGATGCCATTTAATTGCAATCCTAAACATATTTCATGTATCTCCTAAGTCCTTGGAAAGTGTTCCCCAACACTAGGATTAGAAAGAGATTAAATTCGAATGAAATGAACATGTACATTGACATTTGTAATTATTCCTAAATGATAGGAACATGTGGGGACGTCCAAGAAGAGCTCCTACAAGATAGGAGCACATGGGACACCCACATGGAAGGTGGAACCCACCTTGCTTAAGTTAACTGTTTGGAGGATTGATAACACTTCAGTAATGCATGTAAAGATCCTACAAATTAGGGATTGATATTTACATGAGTGGAGTTCAGTTCAGTTCAGATCAGATCAATTTAGTATCAGTTCAGTTCAGTTTAGTTATCTTCAGTTGCATGTAGTTAGTTTGAGTTGAATGCTAGTTGACTTTAGTTGACTTCAGTTGCATGACAGATAACAGGTGGATACATTCAATTAAGTGGGGATGATCAATCATGCATAATGTTTGCATGAATTGGTGGAGAGATATGTTTCAATTAACTAAGATTGACTTGGACCCATCTTGGGCGCCCAAGTTGGCATCTTTGAGTTAACACCTTTTGCATGAGAAGATATTTATAAGGCTCAGTTAAGTGGACCCATTCTTAGGCACCAACTTTGAGGTGATGCTTGCAAGATATTTTCTTGACCAACGTTCAGTTAAGTGTTCAGTTTGGGGCGCCTAAATTGAGGAAGAGTTTGGTTTGAACTCAGATTACACATTGGAACTCTACTTGCACAATCTAGGCATAGATTTTTGAGAGGAGCTTTATGCTCTTGTATTTGATAACTCTTATGAGTTTACATGCTCATTAATTGTCTATTTATTGCAGCTATTGCATCAAAGTTTGGAGTAGGTTAGTAAGGTTGAGCTTGTGCATGTGTGAGGGTTTGAAGCATGGCATGGGATGTGTGGATTCATGCTTGGTCACATGGAATGTATGGATAGCTTGTGCTACAGAAAGTGTATGAGAGTTTTGTGCAAGTTGTGAAGAAGGATTGTTGAAGGCAAGGAAGCATATCAATCAAGGATTGATATAGTATTATTGTAATCTTGTTCTACGGTTAAATAATATAAGCACTATTGATTCTGGTGGTGGAGTTTTTTTCCGAAAGGGTTTCTCCACGTATATGTTGTGGCACTTCTATCTTCTTGTATCATTCTTCTACAATCTTCTGCCTCTTTCTACAATTGGTAAAATTGATCTAAACAGATTAATAATACACAAAGAATTGTTAACAAACAACACTTAATTAGATATACAATCACATAGGTTTACAAGTTTTAAGCTACAATTTCACCTTCATTTTCAATAGAATCAACAACTAATTAAATTGTTTTGTGCATTAATCAATACAATCCTGTCCAATAATGTCATACCTTAGTAGATGGGTTATACAATGGTGACCTTAAATGTACTAATATTAGACAAATGAAGATCTTAATAGTTTTGAGATTATTCATGGGTGAAATAGTGTGTCCCTATTAAAGGATTATAAATTTAAATATTTGGTATGCCCAATTAAATCAACCTTTTTTTTTTCTTTTCTTCTTTTTTTTTTTCTTTTTTTTTAACGAGGGGAATCCGGTGCAGCACGGCCCCCCTATAACCCCCCACCGCCGGTAAACTTTTTATCGTGACTGGCAGTGCTAGCGGGACACGCCAACCGGTACCACGGGAGCGCCGAAGAGTCGAACCCATGGTGGGCACCCTGCGACAGGGAACACCTTAACCAACTGGGCTCGAACTGGCGCCCCCCAATTAAATCAACTTGAGTGATAATTAACTTAATTAATTAAGATCTAAACAAGAGGTTTACTCATGACTAAATCACATTTTAAACTCTTAATTAATTAAGATCTAAACAAGAGGTTTACTCATGACTAAATCACATTTTAAACCACTTGTAGTAGCACAAAATTCAAATTGAATATTTTAAAGTAACTTAGTAAATTGTAAAGGACCTATCACATTTCCACTCATGTTATTGTATAATAAATCCTTAATTCCTATAAACCAAACAAGTTGTGGGTGATTGATGTTTCACATCTCCTTGGGAATTGAAAGTGACTAAGTCCTATTTATATGATGTTAAAATATCGACTAAGAGCAATGTCAAACTCTTGGGTATCTTACCTCTATTAAACTACCATAACAAAATGGCATCCTAAAGTTATTAATAATTAACAAGGGATATATTTATTCGAATATAAATTTGTGTCTCCACACTAAGGGTTATAAAGTTAAATTATTTTTAAACCATTGCCTTACCCTATCCAATCCAAGACTCATGATTCTAGAGCATCCCAAGGAAAGCATATCTAATTAATTGAATAGACATCCTTACATTTAAATTTGTGAACTACCTTCATGAAGATGTACAAATCTTATCATGTTTAGTGTGTCATTTTAAACACTTAAAGAGGGTTAATTAGCTTAAATAATAGATTTTCAAAAAAAGAAATTGTTGCATTTTCTAGTGAAAATTTTGGGCATAACATTGTTATATGCACCATATATATGAATGCAAAAATAATCGTTAAGTTGACATATTTTTTAATGTACTATTTTGCTTATGTTGAACTAATTGTGCGAGTTGTTGCTTAAATGATAAGGTTGATTGCAGAAAAATTGCTCTCACCTCCTTATGAACACAAAAAAATCCTTTTCGGGTTTTACTCCTCTACTCTCTAGCTTTTCAGAACATTTTAAAGTTTTAAATTTCATTAAGAAACGTGAATTCTACGATTTTTTTTAATTTTGCCTTGTTTCATTGAGAATCAACATGTTATAGGAATCTAGTGAGATTAGTTGTAGAAAAAATTACTCCTAATCAATTGGGTTATTTGAAAAAGTATTTTTCAGTTTTATCCCTTCTTCCACCTTTCTGAAACATTTTGAATTTTAAAATTTGGGTGAGTAACATGAGACTTATGTGTGTTTAAACGCTACCCCTTTTCGTGGTGCTCAACAAACTAAAAGTTGTAGGGTGATTATACGATTGAATTATTGTCAAATTTTTTTGAGAGAGTTGAACTTGAGTGAGATACATTATTATTTTCCATCAAAGTATGTGCTAATTTAAGTTCAAGTATTCTAACTACGAAGCCTCTGCGTGTCACATAGGCAAGGCCATCAAAGATAAGCCCCCAAGACATAGGTCTGGCCCTAAGGGCCTGTTTTCTTGTAACTATTTGGTAGAAAACTTTTGTGAGTTAGTCATATGTTTGTGATTAAAATTTGATATTTTTGTCATGTCCTTAACTATATTTTGGTTGTGAAGTTATGGGCATGACATCTCCAACCCATATTTGGGAATGCATTCCAATACTTTGCTTTATTTCACTAGACATACTTTGAGGATACATAATCCTCTAACAGTGAGTCTCTCTAATCGCTAAATTGCAATACCTTCCAGGTTGGCAGAGTTTCGATTCATTTTGTCATATTTAAGAGTCTGAGGATGGATATGAATTCTAATTTTGGATGGTTTCTTAGAGTTTGCAAATCGTGTGTTTGCCACTACAACAATATGAGACCAATAAGAGGATGAATTTAGAAGTAAATTATGTCACACAACTTAGACTTGGCAAAAAACTCAAAAAAATATACTCAGGTACATAGGCCTTATATTTTATGTGATTTTAGTGCCCTCTTTTCTATTAATTTATAGTAGGGGAAGCCTATAAAATAGTTATTTGTAAGCTAGGTTAATCTCATTCTTTGGGTTCTAACTCCCGATCTATCTGTTGAGTAAGCTACTCTTCCCCTCTTCCTATATAGCAGGTCAAACCTTTCAATCTTGCAAATAAGAGACTCCGCTAATGTGTCTTTAATTAGTACAAGGGAATCGCTTAGTCTAAATTTCTTTTATGTTTTTCTAAAGTTTTGCTCCTTTCCTTGATCTTGATCCTAGCAACTTATGGGCACTCAGCAGTCAAACACGAGTCTTTCTTTTTGCACATGTTCATTAAACAACATATTTCTAGATAACAAAGAAATCTTCCGACCTGTGCATTCTCAAGTCTGCATAGCTACAGTTTTCCTTCCATCTTGAACTCGTGCTTTTTTTGCCATCTTGATTGTAATTTTGTGGGAAGTATTTTCAAAATAGATAAAGAATAAAATATTTTATAATTTAAGTACCCTAGAATCACAAGTTTCAATGTACTTAGGGTTATAACTTACCAATTAAATGCTTTAAGTATGATAAATCATAAATCTTGGTTTAGGTCCTGCAATCATGTTAAATAATATTGGAATATAATTCATATGATCAAACATATATAAATATTTGAACCATGTAAATACATAACTATTAAACTACACCATATCCATATTGCATAATGGGAGTTTAATCATAATAGGAATTGGATGAGGAACATGATAAGTCTGCTCAAAGCTATCCTAGCTAAGCCCAAGAGTGTGTAGCCTCCAAACTAAGACAACTCACCCCTTGGCCCCAAGCGGAAGGAACGTCCAAGCTAAGACAATTCCACCCTCAGGGTGGGCTACTTAGTGGGTAAACTTGTATCCACATTTCTTATCCATGTTTCCTTATCCATTCTCCTTATGATTGAGACTCCTTGAATCCATCCTAAAAACTAGTCATAATTTGGCTTGATAGGAAAGCCTTGAAAGGGATGCATGTAAACTACTCAACCCATCTAAGCCCAAGAGCACACAATGTCCAAACTGAGACAACTCATCTCTTGGCCCCAAGCAGCATGAACATCCAGACTAAGACAATTCCACCCTTGGGGTGGGCTACTTAGCATGGAAGAGCCCATAAACTACATCTCCCTAACTTGCTTCCTTCAACCTTACGTTTGATTGATCATAGGATAAAGACATTCAAAATATATGTATATAATCTATTCATTCTAAAGGAGTATTAATCTATTACAACAATACTATGATATATGCATGTGAGAGAAATCAAAACTTATTCATAAAATAATTACTGCACACTATCTCTAAAACTCATACCAGATCCTATTTGTTGTATTAAATTCCTACAATTTCTTATATTAAATCCGATTGATACATTTGATTTGCAAATTGCTCAAGTTTCTAGTAGAAGACGATAGAATTTGTATTCCCTTTTTGATGATCCTTGCTATTGACTTCACTTCTTCTTATATCTATAAATGGCTAATAGACACCCCCCTTCATGATATGTACTCGCCCAAGAGGCATGTCCATCTGTTAATGATTATCGTTTAAGGGATAATTAATATTTATTATTATTATCAAGTTTATCACTAATCTGCTTGTTCTTAAATTAATCTTTACAATCACCTTTGTTTACTTATTTTAATTATTATCTTTACGCTTAATCGCTACATTCCAATCATTGCCTTTATGATAGGCGTCTGCCTTTAAATTGTTGTATTTTATTAATCATAATCACTTCCATTTTGTCTTTCAAATGTAATTGTTGTCTTGGGGCAATAAAGGGATGTAGTCATCATTGCTCTCATTACATCATAATCATTGTATATATTAATACATTCTTTTTCCACTACTACTCGAGTGGGGGCATAACATTTTGTCACGTGTCAAATTATGTGATATTTTATTAAGATTAAATTGTATAGTTTTTTAGTTAAACAATATATTTTATGAGTAGCAGGTGTCAAATCCCACACCATCAAAACCTCTAGAATGGTAGTTAATGAGAGTAATCGCATGAGTATGGATTCCACGACAGAAGAAGAGGACAAGGATATGAGCTTTCAATGCAGTATGGGCTTGTATGTAAAGGAGAGAGTGGGTGAGGAGACCATGCGTGAACCGAGAATAGGTAACCAAATATGAAGGAGAGGTTGCACAATTAATGTGGAATGGCACCCCTACCATTTTCCTCCAATGTCATGTGAAGGTATGGGCATCCCTTCTTTTGCATGATAACACTACAAGATGCAAGAAAAGATATGGTGCGCAGAGGAAGGACTCATGACCCACCATAAAAGCATGTTTTCAAGTAGTTTGGGGATATTATTTTTCCCTCTTAGGACATCAACAATACAGGTTTTTTGGAGAAAAAATGTGAGACAAAGGTAGAGAGAAAATAAATTTGCAGGAAAGGAGAAGAAAATTACATGGAAGATGATCGAATTGGGTGAGATGAGTTGAAGTATGAAAATATTAACTCGAGTAAGTCGAAAGTCCATAAACATTGTCATTTTTCTCCCTACCTAAGTGAAAATGAGAGCTTTGGAACAAAAATATGGACACCCAACAAAGAATAATGGATTGATGTTATCATCAAAGGAGATATTCACATGGGAAGAGAATAATAGATGGGATTGGAGTGGTTGTGTGATTGGAAGGTAGGAGAAGATTGGACATGGTGTTGGCACGATTTATAGAAGTGTTACGCCTCATCACTAGAGTGGCAAGTGGAATAAGGGTGTTTGAAGGCTAGGGTACTGCCAATAAAGAACAAGCTTTGTGGTGGAGAAGAATCACATGGGAGCAAGGAGAGGGTACAAAAGTGGAGAAAAATCCACCAAAAGCGGGGTGTTCTCAGAGAATACCCTGATCACAAGATTTACATAGAATTTGAGTTGTTGAAAAGGCCTTAGAAACTTTTGAACAAATGCAATCTGTGGGTGTAAATCTAGAACCCATAACCCTTGATCATGTATTTTATGCTTGTTTTGCAATAAGAGCTCATGAACAAGTTTTGTACGTTCATCAACGTATGAGAAGAGATGAGGTAGTAGTAACACTTATACAAATAACTGTGCCATGGAAAGGTTATGGCGAGGTTGGTGATGGAGATTGCTATGAAAAGAGGCTAGGGTGGAGCTAGTTGAGTAGATTTATTTGCATCAAAACATTTTCAATATCATCTCTATAGTTGAGTAACCTACTTCACCTTTGCTTCCCTAAGATATTTTTTAATTGATTTGGGTTTGATTCTATTAAATAATAGATCTCTATGAAATTTTGTCAATAGCTTAGGTTCTTTGTCTAAGCATAGATATTGTTGGTATAAAGGATCTTTGAGAATTTTATGTTAAGCTAAAATATGTAGTTGTTGAATTACTTATTTCAAGTTGTGTGATTTGAAGTCATCTTATTCAAGAAGGTGTATACATATATTATTTTCATCGCATGATTATTCAATGTGTTAATAAGAATGCTAGTTTAATGCAACAAAAAATATGGATTATCATACTTTAAAATTTATAAGCCTCTTAGTGTATAATTCATAGTATAATAATTAGTTTGACATAGGACGACCTTGTCTTCTGGGAAGTATGTTAACCTCTAATTTTGGAGGACCTGTATGGTCTTTGTGACTATTAACATTACCAAATTTATTGGGTGTATCTTCATATGATGATCCAAGAAACACATTATTTCCTCTATCCTAAGCATGACTTAGATTTTGATTAGGCTTAAACATGTCATAATTATTGTTGTATGTCTTTTAATAGTTGTATAATGCATTATAGTTTACATGATGTATTTATATTGAAGCCAATAGCTTTAAAGACTATGAGAATGGTATCTTATATGAAGTTTTTTAATAAGTCTCAGTATAAGGTTAGTGGAAGAGTTTGAAACATGAGTTCACTATATTTGGTACCTATATCAAAAGACATATTATGACAAGGTTGGTATCCTAGTATGTGAATATATGCAATTATAAGAAGCAGTCAATTATAAATGTCAAGTGCAAATATTATCTAGCTAATAACTAAGCTATTGAATTCCCCACTTGTCATTAAGGACTACTAAATGTGGAAATCACTTAAAGGAACCTTGTTGGATTAAGATGCAATAATTAATGAAACCCCTGGTTATGGGAACCTATGTGTAGGTCCTTGAGAGACCTTGTGAAGGAAAGCGAGTACATGGGTAGTCCTTAGGTGAAGGATGGATCTGTGACCTCATGTTTGTAGGGGGAGGGTCTAGGGGGGGAATAACTCTTAGATTTTTAGGTTGTTCCCAAATGGCTTGACCTTCTCTCTTTAGTAGGTTTCAAATGAGGCCAAAATGGGGGTATCAAACGGTTATGAAATAGTTAAGAAAATCTGATAACTTGTCTTCAATACATAATGTGTGTTTGAATAGTAAGTTGAAGGAAGGAAATGAATTGGACTACTTGGCAGTGGTTACATGTTAAGTTGAGCTCACCTCGTGTTGGTACTAAGTGATTCTCTTTATGTGTTATGAATATTAACCTCCGACTTATATGACTATGTATAGGCTTATAAATCAGTTGATTGTGATCTACTTATTCCTAATTAGGAATCTCTCTTCTAATTATAGTGCTAAGCTTGGTGCAAGCGCTAACTTTTATGGCAATGGATAGAGCAAGACCCTACGAGAGTATAAGTCGAGGTGGTAATCTTTCAACACGTAGGCTATTTCTATCCATCCTAGGTGATCAATGATGGAAAATCCTATGACTTGCTTAGAGATAAGCTTATCCATGCTCGAGATTAATAGAAGTAAAAGAAGTAATATTAATAGACAACGAATGAGAAAAATAGATATAAAAAGAATATAATAAGCATAAAGTAAGAGACAACAAATAAGGGAAAAAATGAACGATTATGAAATAAAAATAAAAGTAAATTAAAAAGGTATTGAGAGTGAAAGAACAAAAAGGAAAAGGAAAGAAAGAGAATTGAACCAAGAAAAAAAGAAATTTAAAAAATGAGAGAAAAATTAAAAACACTAGAGAAATCAAAGGAAAAAAAAGATGAAAAAATAGAAAGATACTTAGAAAGACATAAAAATGAAAAGAAAGAGGGAAAAACAATATAAAGAAAGAAAGTACAAATAATTATAAATTTATAATATATTTATAAATATAATTTATGTTTATATATATAGAAGATAATAAATTACATTATATTATATTTATATTATTTTATATTGTATATTATAATTATATTTTATATTAAATGTATAATATATAATATTATATTTTAAATATATATTTATAATTTTACATATTATAACATGAATATATTATCTTGTATATATATAAAAAATAATATATTATATTATATATTTATATTATAATATTTTATATTATATAAAAAGGTATGAACTCTTTCTTCTTTTTTTGTTGACTCAAGGGTATCCCTACGGCCCAGCCCAACGCAGATATCCCTATGACCCAGCCCAACACCTAACCCACCTTACCTCGATCTTACATTTTGCCAAGTTGGGGTCGAGAATGGGTATCATGCTAGGGCGAAAGACACACAAAACCCCTTTCAAAGATGATAAAAAAGTATGGACTTCTCTTTCTTCTTCTCTTTTGTTGACTCAAGGGTATCCCTACGACCCAACCCAACACCTAACCCACCTTACCTTGGTCTTACATTTTGCCAAGTTGGGGTCGGGAATGGGTGTCATGCTGGAGTGAAAGACACAAAAGAAAAGACACACAAACCCCTTTCAAAGACAATAAAAATGTATGGACTTCTTTTTCTTTCTTTTTTGTTGACTCGGGGGTATACTTGCGACTTAGCCCAACACCTAACTCACTTTATATTGGTCTTACATTTTGCCAAATTGGGGTCAAGAATGGGTGTCACGTTGGGGTGAAAGACACACAAAACCCTTTCAAAGACAATAAAAAGGTATGGGCTTCTTTTTCTTCCTTTTTTTGTTGACTTAGAGGTATCCCTACGACCCAACCCAACGCCTAACCCGTTTTACCTGAGTCTTACATTTTTCTAAATTGGGGTCGAGAATGGGTATCATGTTAGAGCGAGAGACACACAAAACCCCTTTCAAAGATGATAAAAAGGTATGGACTTCTCTTTCTTCTCCTTTTTTGTTGGCTCAAGGGTATCCCTACAACCTAGCCCAATGCCTAACCCACCTTACCTTGGTCTTACATTTTGCCAAATTAGAGTCTAGAATGGGTGTCATGTTGGAGTGGGAGACACACAAAGCCCTTTCAAAAACGGTATAAATGTATGGACTTCACTTTCTTTCTTTTTTGTAGACCTAAAGGTATCCCTGCGACCCAACTCAACGCCTAACTCACTTTACCTTGGTCTTACATTTTGCCAAGTTGGGGTCGAAAATGGGTGTCACGCTAGGGTGAAAGACACACAAACCCCTTTCAAAGACAATAAAAAAGTATGGACTTCTCTTTTTTCCATTTTTTTGTTGACTCAAGGGTAGCCCTATGACCCAGCCCAACACCTAACCTGCTTTACCTTAGTCTTACATTTTGCCAATTTGGGGTCGAGAATGGGTGTCGCGTTGGGGTGAAAGACACACCAAATCCTTTCAAAGACAATAATAAGGTATGGACTTCTCTTTCTTCCTATTTTTTGTTGACGCAGAGGTATCCCTATGACCCAGCCCAACACATAACCCGCCTTACCTTGGTCTTACATTTTGCCAAGTTGGGGTCAGGAATGGGTGTCATGCTAGGGTGAGAGACAAACAAACCTCTTTCATAGATGATAAAAATGTATGAACTTCTCTTTTCTTTTTTGTTGACTCAAGGGTATCCCTACAACCCAACCCAATGCCTAACCTGCTTTACCTTAGTCTCACATTTTTCCAAGTTGAGGTAGGGAATGGGTGTCACGTTGAGGTGAGAAACACACAAAAGAAGAAAGAAAAAGGAGAAAAGAAAAAGGAGGAAAGAAAAATAAAGCATGATAAAGAAAAGAATGAAAGAAAGTGACAAAAAGTCGGAAAAAAGAAGAAAGAAACAAAGCGAGAGAGATAGAAATATTAAAAGAACAAAAAGAGGGATGACCAATATAAAGAAGGTAAGCAGGTTGGCATTTGTTGTCTATTAGTATTACTTCTCTTTGTTCTCCTAGGTCAGAGTCTAGGAATGACCTTAACTTTGGGAGCTTACCACTCCCATGTGTATGAAAATAAGTGGCAATGTCTAGTTGATGCCACCATGGTAAATGAAGAATTTTTTAAGTCAGCACTTCTAAGCTACATGGAGGATGTTCATGGTTAATAAGTTTGGTATTTGTCTTGAATTGATTTAAAAAAAAAAAAATTGGTAGCAATCGAGGGGTAGTTGTTACAACGGGTTCACAATAATATATCTCCCATATAATTTATAATTAATAATCCACTTAATACTTGTTGCATCTAGGTGATACTCAAGAAGGAAGCATCAAGACATTTTGAGTCAACTTCATTGACCCATATTTCATGAGTAGTGGTTCATAAGAACCCATCTCTCATGAATATGAATAGTCTACTTATCACTTATTGCATGTAGGTGATGCTCACAAGATTCAATGAGTGCTAAGAAAACCATTCATACTCATGACATTTGGGTTCTTATAAATTGCTACTTATGAAATATGGATCAATGAAATTGACTCAAAAATTGTGGAACAAACCCTAATAAACTATCACATAATCCTATAACTTCTCAATGGTTACCTAAAAACCTATATGCTAAACCTTGGTACTCATCTCCCACATCAAAAATCATCCCCATCCTGAAAACCCATATAGAGATGCCCGATAAACTATCACATAATCCTATAACTTCTCAATGGTTACCTAAAAACTTATATGCTAATCCTTGGTTGTCATCTCCCACATCAAAAATCATCCCCATCTTGAAAACCCATATAGAGATGTCTCTAAACATTAAGAGACTTCAAATAATGTTTTTTTTTAAGTTATAGATGAGACAACCTATAAAATAGTAGGGCCACCCTATAGATTGTAAGGAAGGTCAAATTCATTCTTCAAGTTCTAACACCTTATCCATATGTTGAGTAAGTTGCTCTCCCTCCTTCCTATAGCATCTCGCCTTCTCAAAGACATCCTCATCCCATTAATTAATACAAGGATTGTTTCCAAGACATGACAGATAATGCATCAGGTTTATTAAATTTAACCCCCAATCTAGCTTTAGATAACCTTTATCAAGTGCACGCAGAGCTCTTTCAAATAAGTCTAGTTTTGATTGCATTTGTGGTTTTAAGAAATACTAGAATGTTTAAGTAGAAAAACCATAGCATTCATAGTATTTTACCATGGATTCCTTAATGTTGTATGAATGCAAAAGATTTGAAAAGGATATGTGAAATGGTTCTTGGCATAATATATGTATTGTTTAATAAAGCATGTTTTTTAAATAAGTAGACATTACCTTGCTAATGTTTCTCTAAACATTAATGTAAATGCAAGCTCTGTTCAATCGCAATGTTCATTTTTATGCTAGGATTCTATGAGTCACTAACCCTGCTCATATTGAACCCCCACAGTTCATTTTATACTGAAGATCGATGATTCTTTAAAAGGTGCAAATTTTTCATGTAGCCACATGAACAACAAAGACAATAATATTGAAGCTTGGTCTTATGTAACTTTTTTATGGGATCACAAATATGTTTTGGTGTTGAGTCATAACACTCTTTCTAATTTTGCTTTCAATGATATACTATAAAGTTCATAAGATAGGCCATGTCTAATAAAGGTAAATGAGTTTATTTACCAAAGATATTGCACATAGTCCATTTTCAAACTGGTTTTGTCCAAATTAACTTACTTCTTCCTGCTTTCTTATCAATGTGTTATTGTTAAATGGCTAATGGAATTTTCAAGATATGGCATTTGAAGAGGCATGCATCATGCCACGGGTACTCTTTTCAAAAGTAACATCCCCAACTTTTTGTAGTTTATAAATATGTACCTTACATTTTTCTATTGAAAAGATAGAAACTATTGCATCATGACCTATGCTTTCAGAGTTGGACATAGTCTAAGCCTAAAAGGGTAAAACCAATAAAAAATTCTAGTCTCCAACCCTTACAACTTTAACTACATGTGGATCTCTTTAACAGAGGAATATGCAACCCACATTTGGGAATGCATTCTAGTACTTTGCTTTAGTTTAGTAGACATACTTTGGTTATCCTCTGGTTTTTTTGTACCTAATTCTCTAATGGTGAATCTCTCTAATTATCAAATTGCAATACCTTTCAATGGACAATTCATTTTATCATATTTAAGAGCCTCAACGTGGATATGAGTTGTAATTTTGGATGGTGAAAATGACATGAAAATTGGATATGAATAGAGATAGCCTCTTCTCCTTCATCTACAAGTTTCTCTTCTTCCCTGCCTCTCTCTTCCATTATGGTTTATTCATCACTACTATATTCTTCATCATTTTCAAGTTTTCTTCTATAATAACCACCAAAGAAACTACCTCATTGGGGTACAATATGATGATAGTAACATTTTTATTTTCTCACAAAATTCCAAGAAACTCAAGAGCACAACTACTACTATACTTTTCTTTTGGGGATGTGGAATCGCTTTTACCCCAAGATGCTACTACATCAAACATCTAGGTAAGAGTTCGGGCTACATGGTAGAACCAACCTTTTGGCTTGAAGAACCAAGTCATGACGTTCCCTTCCATTAAATTAGATACCTTTGCAGATGATCACAATTTTTCTTCTTTCACTTCCAGACTCTCATAGATTAGAGATCCTACTCCTTTGCCAATTGATTCTCTTTCTCTTTTCCAAGCTCCTTCTGATCTTAGAGGTCCTCATCCACTAAAAACCATTATGGATCTTTGTCTCACTCATACCACCTCCTTTTGTGCTTGCACATAAATCATTACAAATAGAAAGAAAGTTAAGGGAATAAAAATTTTGCACAACTCCTCTTTTGCATTATACCATTTAGACATGATTTCCATTTCATATTTTGTGAGGTGGCCTTCATTTCCTAGCTTAGTGTGATGTTCATGAGGCAGCTCATTTTTTACATTTTTCCTCCTTTATATCATAAACAAACATGTTTTTTTCTCTCTTAATCATCTAGATTTCTTCTACAAGGAAGAGATGATCCATTTCTTCTACAAGGAAGAGATGATCCATTTCTTCTCTCTTTTCATTAATCATGGGATTCTCTACATGTTCCTCTAGCTGCTTACATTCTTCTATTTGCTTATGGTTGGTTGTGTTCTCTGAAACCAATAGGACTTCATCACATATGGAGCTCCCAAAGATTTCTATCTTTGTTGTAGTTTCCTCTCTAATGTGGATTGTTTCCATTCCTACAACATCTTGGGATTTCTCTTGCGATAGGTTGCATTACTCTTCATTGCAATTTTCCATCTCTTCTCTTTTTGCATTGTAATCTTCAGTGCCTTCCCCTTCTTCAAGGTAACACAACTCGACAGCTCCATCCAACTCATCTATCTTTTCATCTTGATTCCTTTCATCTATCTCCTCTCTGAAACTCTTGGTAAATCATATTTAAAGGTCTTCTACCCACTAATATTTCTACCAAATCCTCAATGGATTTAATTTTCCCCTATTCTAATAGTTTTATCCCTTGGCTAATCCTTTCCTCTATAGCCATCCTCTTTGAAAATAGCTCTTGCTCACAAATGGAATATTTATCCTCACCATTCCTTTCCACCTTCTCACAACTTTCAATTCCTTTGTTGTAGAGATTTCTTTTTCTTTGTTGTTTTAATATTGCATGTCTCATAATCCTCCAACAAAACCTTAACTCTTCCACCTACTAACAACTATACCATTGTCTTATCTTTTCTTCCACTTTGGTTATCCTTTTTCTTACATTATGATATAGTTTCATATTTGGATCCACAACCGTGTCTATAGTCCTAATATAGGGTTGCAATTATCTCCTCCTTTTCCATTCTAAATGTATGATCTATTAACCATGTATCGACATTCTTTTCCTATTATTCATCCCTTCAAAGAAATTAACACAAATGTGGGGAGAAGACCTAAAAGTTAATTCTTCATATGCCAGTACAAAATAACTTTAACTCTTAGCAATCTTCAACTTAGACAGCTACACTTGGAAACACTAATACCAATAAGCTACAACAACAAAAAACTCTCTAATTCCTGGTATATCCTTTCAAAGCCACTATCTCACTTATTATTTATGTCTATTACAACTTTGCTATAGTAGTCCCCTCATTGGCATGGTATAGTTGAAAAGGAAAGATATTGGGAATGAAAAATTATGCCCAAAGAGAACTCAAACTTCCAACTAGTTTTCATTAATCAAAAATCACTTCTCACCATTAAAACATTTGGCAAGTTGGTATCCGGGATATTAATATTCTTCATCAAAAAATTACATTCAGTGCCAAAAATTCCATGCCACTATCAACACAAATCTCACTGAACTCAATATAGAGCTTTTGCCTCATGCTCATCCCTGTTATTTTCCTGCACTGCAAACTCTTCTCAACTGAACACACACAATACTCACAGCTGCTCACATTCCCTTCATACTGATACAGTAATAAATGGATGGCTCAACAATAAATGGAGAGAAAAAAATAGAGGATCACAATGGCTCATTGGCACCAGAACAATTTGCCCTGGTACCAAACAAATGCAAACTCAGACCTGAAACTGCATATGAAACTCTAAAAATAGCTTTATAGTGCCTTTTACTATTCAAAATCGACAATTCAAAATAGCAAAAGACTCGAGTGAGGAGATTACATTCAATTCAAAGGAAAATGCAAGCTTTGTTCCATCATAATGTTCATTTTTATGCTAGGATTCTATGAATCACTTACCATGCTTATCTTGAACCCCCACAGTTGATTTTATATTGAAGATCTATGATTCTTTAAATGCTGCAAATTTCATGTAGCAACATGAACAACAAAGACAAAAATATTGAAGCTTGGTCTTACACAACTTTCTTGTGGAATCACAAATATATTATGGTGTTGAGTCATAACATTCTTTGTAAGTTCATTTTCAATTATGTTAATATACTCTAAGGTTCATAAGATGGCCATGTCTAATAAAGGTAAATGAGGTTATTAACCAAAGGTATTGCACATAGCCAATTTTCAAACCGGTTTGGCCAAAATAGTAATTCTTCCCTACTTTCTTATCAATTTTTTTACTGTCAAATGGCTAATGGAATTTTTAAGACATGGCATTTGAAGAGGCATGCATCATGCCATTGGTACTCTTTTCAAAAGTAAGATCCCTAAATTTCTGTAGCTTACATTTTTCTATTGAAAAGATAAAAATTGTTGCACCATGACCTAAGCTTCCAGAGTTGGACACATTCTAAGCCTAAAAAGGTAAAAGCAATAAAAAATTCTAGTCTCCAACCCTTACAACTTTAACTGCATGTGGATCTTTTTAACAAAGGGATATGCAACCCACATTTGGGAATGCATTCGAGTACTTTGATTTAGTTTAGTAGACATATTTCTATCCTCGGGTTTTTTGTACATAATTCTCTAATGGTGAGTCTCTCTAATCAATAAATTGTAATACCTTCCAATGGCCGATTCACTACCATATTTAAGAGCGTCAACGTGGATATGAGTTCTAATTTTGGATGGTGAAAATGAAAAGAAAAGTGATGCAATGACAACTGGATGTGAATAGAGATAGCCTCTTCTACTTCATCTACAAGTCTCTCTTCTTCCCTTCCTCATTCTTTCATTATGGCTTATTCATCACTACTATATTCTTCATCATTTTCAAGTTTTCTTTTACAATAATTACCAAAGAAACTATCTCATTTGGGTGTTCATTTCATAGTTGCTCAAACATCTCCACTCTACTCATTACAAGAACTCTCCTTCCAAGAGGCATGATACCATAAACAAAATACACACAACTCAAATTTAGAAGTGGAGAAAGTCACAGATGTGAACGAACAAAATAATTAAGATAACAAAAACTAAATGGGAATTTGGAGATGGTAATTTTGAAAGGAAAGGAAAGGATCAAAGGCTAGGTGGTAATTTAGAAAGGGAAGGAAAGGAGCCAAGGTTGGACATTGGATGTAGTTTTGCTAATCTAATTAACCCAAGGAATTGTTAAATTTCATGATCAGATGTAAATGCACAGAAAATAATTCAAAATCAGAGATAATAACACAGCATATACCCTAGGAAAACCCTCGTCTTGAGGGAGAAAAAACCCAGCAACAAAGATCTCTCTTATATTTCATGTAACAGTGGCAAGTTTACAAATTACAATGAGGTCTAACACAAGACCGATATACAACACCTGGCAAAATAGAATGCCAGATGACAATCTACTAAATCACACCTGACAATGACAGAACACAGATCTAGCAATATTTGCATTAACCAATGGTTCACAACCTGCTGTGAGGAGTTCACACTGTCATGAAGCTTTGCACTGGAGTGTCTTCAAACTGAATGATCTCCACGCTTTATAAGGTTTGCACTGAGTAGAGTCATAGCGCTGTATATGATCACCCTGTATCTTGAATTCACACTTAAAATATTCGCACTTGATGATATGTACACACTTGAAGATATATTCGCCCTTGATGATACATAACAGATATGAATAACCGAACTCAGCTAGTGTAATTACAATGGACGAATCAAGGAGTATATGTACAAGAGAATGAGAGAGACGCCTCTCTTAAAATCCTTCATGTCGGCCTCTAATGATAGTCGGCCTCAAATAAATATTAAATATCTTCTAATGAATTTCGAATTCTTTTATGTCGGCCAAATAACAATAAACATGAATTAAGTGTCTTCTTGATAACGGATCAAGATGAATTTGTATCTTCATATGTCGGCCCATACAAAGTGAAGATAAACAATAACAATAAATATAAATTGAATAGCCAACGGCTATCATTCAATTTATGTTTCCACGAAGGAGCTGAGCTGGAAGGAGCTACCGAAGCTGCTATATCACTAACAGGAATGTTCTTGAAGCCTTAAGCTTTTATCTTAAGTGTTTGTAGTATGTTGACAAATAAAATTTTGGGTGCTTTGATTTTGGGATTTGAAATGGCTTTCAAACTAGCAATATAGGTAGACCAATGAAGGCACAAAGTAGTATCATCAATTTTTCATGAACATGTGAATGGCATAGATGCTGAGATGGATCCTCTGCTAGCATCCATGGAATACCACTCTGTGGACATATATGGTGTAAAAAATGAAAGATAGGCTCAATCTCCTATGTATATGCCAAAGGTATTGTTTTTATGTGATCAAATTGTATGCACAGAAATTAATTCAAATCAGACATAATAACACAGTAGATACCCTGGGAAAACCCTCCTCTTGAGGGAGAAAAACCCAGCCACAAAATAACGCTTATATATTGAATTTCAATGAAGAGTGTCTCCTTTACAATAGGTCAAACTGAAGGCCGAATATGAGCATCAACTGAGAATGCAACACAGCCAACACAAAACAATATTTCGCTGATGTAAGATACAGTCACAAGAGATATCGCACCACCTTGAAGAACACGCACTTGACAATGATCAAATTGAGTCAATAACTTCACCTCCTATACTTGGACTGAACTCGCATGAATATGATTTATTGAACTGAATGCTATACAATGAGAGATCAATCGGCTATATATACTATATTGAAGGGATACGTGACCATTCAATATTACAAGTCGGCCAACCACAAGGGATGCGTCCCTTCTAAATAATAATATGTCGGCCTTTATCATCAAATGTGTCATTTCATAAACAAGAAGTCGGTTTCTTAAGATTCGCTCCTCCTCATTAAATACATGTTAATCATTATTAACAAAAAATCGCATATATAAATTAAATAGCCAAAGAGCTATTATTTAATTTATGACTTCTTCAATTGATCTGTGCTGGAAGAATCGTACGATGCTGCAATAAAACATCAACACTCCCTCTCAGCTAGGGAGAGACTTCCAGCTGCACAAGACATATTACCTCAACGTGATGTCTATCACATTGGGTGCAACCAAATGTGAAAAGAAGAATATCACCTCATCGTGATATTAGATATCGCCTCAACATGATATCAACCATAATGGCTACAACCATACTATGGTAAGTACAAGTGTTCATCACTTGCGTGATGTTGTCACCTCAACGTGACTTTCACCATGACTCTCGGAGGGTGAAACACAAGTACAAAATATGTCATGGAGTCACACACATGACATCCACCATGACTCAACTTAGAGGGTGGAAACAAGGGCTTTCACCTCAAATTCCTCCGTCTCAGAGGAAAATGCATTAACAAGGGCTTGCACCTCAAATTCCTCCATCTGAGAGGAAAATGCATTAACAAGAGCTTGCACCTCAAATTCTCTCCTCAGAGAAGAATGCATTAACAAGGGATTTCACCTCGAACTTCTCTCCGCAGAGAGAACTCATTAAACAAGGCTCACATACTGAGACTCTTTTTCTGTTAAGGCTGTATTCTCCACCATACCAAGCTTATCTCAAGTACACAAAACTTTATCAGAAAGAGGCTTGGTAGAAATTTTTAGTGCTGCTCATGTGATGATGTACCTCCGGCTGTACAGCCTTCCACCGATACCATGTCACGATATAGTGGTACTTGATCTCAAGCGTGCTTGGTTTGTCATGGAACATGGATTGACAGAAATCTTCACGCAACTCGGATAGTAGGCTCCATTGATTGTCCAAACAATCTTGCAAGGAGCTTACGAAGCCACACCTTCTCGAGCTGCCACACAAGCTGTAATGCTTCGGCCTTTGTTGTACTCAATGCTACAGATGATTGTTGCCTGTTGCACAAGGTATCATAGCAGATCCAACCTGAAGAATATCTCAATCCATATCCAACTGTGCCACGCAAGTATCTCAGGATATGCTTTCCTACAACAAGATTACCATCTTCTTCAGGCTCAGCAAGCTCCCTCTGAATCTTCAAGCACTTGCATCAACCTTCTGACCTCTTCGCCCAAGATTGCCTGCAACACTTTGACTTAGATAAATGTTTTCCAGCGCACACCTCTGGTACTGTAGAGAGTTCAAGATAGTCCTCCTTGACCTCATTCCAGATCTCACTATTCTGAATAGGTTTGCGGAGCTACCAATGACAAATCCAGATGACAGTCTTGAGCAATTCTGATCTCAGCAGCTGAAGGGATCTTCTAAGGATTTAGCACCTAGCTTTGCAATACAGTAATCTTCACTTCTTCTCAGTGAGTTACAAAACTCCCTCTTGATCCCTGCTTCAGAGATTGCAAAGAAGACTTTTGGAAGTGAACTCCCTCTAGCCATCAAGTACTCAGTCCTATGGCTGCAAGTTGTGACTTCACGCTTTTCTCTTGAAAGCAATCTCTTGGTCCATCCTAATGCACATTAAGAAGAGATTACTAATAGTTCATATAACTCAACTATTTCAAAGAGAACTACCACTGCTAGAAGCATGCATGATTTACTCTCTCAATGTTATAGCATGAATTAATAACTATACATCAATTCATGAACATTAACCATGCAGTACTTATCTTAAAGAAGTCAGAATTTTGTACGCAGAAACTAAGGGATCGATATCAACAATCACAAAATCTGCTCTCTCCGCCCTTTACAGTGGCGTTGATCACTGTTGCTCTCAATGTAGACTCGACTTCGATTGCAAGTGATCACACAGCTTTGGAGTTGAAATCTTCACGGGACTGGAACATTGTGTCGGATCATCATCTAAACTGCATAAACTCGATGACCAAACAACACAAAATAAGATTCAATTAACTTATCTCAGTGAAACACATATAACCAGCGTCAAATCTGCACAACTCAGTAGGCTGACTTTCAACTCAAAAGAAAATGAATGTAAGGGTACACAAAAGAATACTTATCTTGCTAAAAATCAGAAACTCCTTAAATGCTACACTTGAATGCTTCCTAAGATCTGCTCATATGAGCATTAAATATGCTCTTGAATGCTGACTCTACTCAGTACAGCTTGTAGAAACAACAGTTCCTTCTCACATATCTCCTGAGGAGAGGACTTATGCTCGATATGCCTTCTGGCTTTCACGAATTTCAATTTCTCTGTAGAACATAAGAGCTACAAACAGGTCTCCAGATAGTCTGTCGACACAATATCAATAGAGATCCTCCAAGCAAGATAACATTTTTGCCACACACATAAATTGCTTGAATAGTAGTGCTCGCAAACTCAAAGTTTGAATGGAGTAACAACAACAGGCCTTAGCCCATGAATTATATGATACAACAGCTGTTAGTTCTTGAGGCAAACTTAAGAAACTTAAGAACAAATTGAGACATGTCAAATAGACCATTCTAATCTTCTTGGATTGCCGCGACACCTTGAAAGGGGACCCACCACAATAGTTGAATAGTTCAACCATGACAACGAAAGACGAGTTTCTCCCAATGATTACCCAGAATTTACACGAATTCCTTTCCACCGCTACACCTTTATCGACCATCACAGAGCTTGCGATATTATTTAAGAATGCTCTAAGGCTTCTAATCACAAAGCAATGACAGGATCTTAAATTCCCGACTCACAGATTGCGGAATATACTTCAAAACTTGGACGACTCCTTCAAGGAGAAAATCTCGATTTCCTTTTTGAATTGCAAAGGCGAAAAGAACAGAATTAGTCGCTCCTAAGAGATATGATTCTCCCACACCAAGAAAAAGAATAATGACGTTCTTAAAGTGTCCATAATATTCTCCGATTAAATTATCGGTTCCTATCTGGGAGGTATGAATAGCTACCGATAAACAATGTGCTCCTTTGAGAATGGCAAACCTTCCAGAGGTTTCTTGTAACGGCTCCCACCTACTCGATGATTTCAATCCTCCTGTGGCCATGCAGATGACTCCTGTCATGAAAAAGACACAGAAAGAGAGTGGATCTATAGGGAAGTGAGCTTGCGATCTTTAACTTCTTATGATGACCGACTTTCATCATAAGATATGGAGCCAGGCGATGATTAACAGTATTGGCCCAATTACCATAACTAAGTCCAACAGTCTTCTGGATGATCTTCTGATTAATAGCATTCGCTAAATGAATTCCCTGAACTCACAGGTTGTCACCAAAGACAATTCCATCTGATCACGATCTTTTTATACCCGCTCTAATACCATATTGTTTTTATGTGATCAGATTGTATGCACAGAAATTAATTCAAATCAGACACAATAACACAGCAGATACCCTGGGAAAACCCTCCTCTTGAGGGAGAAAAACCCAGCCACAAAATAACGCTTATATATTGAATTTCAATGAAGAGTGTCTCCTTTACAATAGGCCAAACTGAAGGCCGAATATGAGCATCAACTGAGAATGCAACACAGCCAACACAAAACAATATTTCGCTGATGTAAGATACAGTCACAAGAGATATCGCACCACCTTGAAGAACACGCACTTGACAATGATCAAACTGAGTCAATAACTTCACCTCTTGTACTTGGACTGAACTCGCATGAATATGATTTATTGAACTGAATGCTATACAATGAGAGATCAATTGGCTATATATACTATATTGAAGGGATACGTGACCATTCAATATTACAAGTCGGCCAACCACAAGGGATGCGTCCCTTCTAAATAATAATATGTCGGCCTTTATCATCAAGTGTGTCATTTCATAAACAAGAAGTCAGTTTCTTAAGATTCGCGCCTCCTCATTAAATACATGTTAATCATTATTAACAAAAAATCGCATATATAAATGAAATAGCCAAAGAGCTATTATTTAATTTATGACTTCTTCAATTGATCTGTGCTGGAAGAATCGTACGATGCTGCAATAAAACATCAACAAAAGGTAAATATAGACGATGCAAAAGATGAAGGCCTAAAGCTCCTTGGGTGTACACCAAAGTTGACAACAAAGAAGCACAAATGCCCATCTAAAATTTTAAACCTCCATGTCGTAGCGTAGTGTGCATGGGTTGTAGAGAGGAACAAGCTTCACAATCATACAAGCTTTCTAATTGTAATATATCTAGAAGTCCAGTGTGTGTTAATGTAATACTGCCAAAGTATCTAATGTAATAAGTTTTTGGAAAATTAATCAATAACGTTAGATTTAAGTTGACATTAATAGAGAAATAAAATTAGTGAGTTTGATTTTGATGATGGTATCTCTATACCACTTTTTGTTGCTCTTTCGTGCTCTCCTGGAACTGGTTCATTCATCCTTTCATTGGGTCCTTTACCTAGATTAGACTATCTACTATATCCATTCTTTCCAATGAGTCCAAGCCAAATAGGCTAGAGAGAAAAGGACAAGAAAGGCCCTCACCCTATCAATAGTAGGGTGTTTAATTGAGTTAAAGAGGAATGCGAGACAAGGACAACAAAAGAGTTGTACATTGGAAGAAGAATTATTGCAGAAGAGAGTTAAGAAATTGATATTCAAGATGAGCATGCAAACCAATGAATAGAACTTCAAGAGTATAGACCTAAAGAAAAGATCATTAAATCCTTTCCAAAATTGGGTCATCAATCATAGATTAGCATCCCTACATTTTTTGGAAGTTTGAATCATGAGAAGATGATTGATAGAATTACATTTAGAAGAGTATTTAATATAAGAAGGTTGTTTTAGAAGAGGACGGATTTGAAGGAATACAGATTGATACTGGATTTCATGGCTCTCTGCAAGGGTGACCAACAGACTTTCTGGATGGTGAAGACAAAACCATATGACAAAATAAAGGGTAGGATGGGTGAAGCTAATAAAGAAATACAATGCTGCACAATATTACATTCAATAATATGAAACAGTGGACTATGTCAAAATCAACATCTTCGTCAAGCAGGTAGCAAGCAGTGCTTGGATGGAAGCAATATCAAGTATATTCAATGTCATCACTTGTCTTGAGATTTGTGTGAATATGGAGGATGCGTTTGAAGCATATAGGGAGACATGAATCCATATCGTAAATTTTGCAAGTGGAAAATTGGAAGGACGTAAATCCATATTGTGGAATGGAGTATAATTCAAAACAGTTAAAATGAGGAAAGATAAAGACTTGGAATATGGTGATTTAAGTGTTTAGGGAAACTTAAAGTTAAAGGATATGAATGTGAAAGATTATGCTTCTGAATTCTATAATTGAACATGTCACATAGAAATTGATGAAGCTTCGAAATAGTCTCCAGAGTTGCTTACTAAATATGATGTAGGGGTATAACATTTAAGGAAAAAGGAAAGATTCTAAATAGGAGAAAATTGCAAGAGCAAAAAGATGTAAGGGTATAGGAAAATTGTTGTCAAACTCAAATATGGAGTAAAATCAAACTCTTCTCATATTTGAGTGTGATTAGTTGATTATAATCATTCTCAAGCAAGAAGTTGACTTAAGAAAAAGAAGAGGTTGGTAGAATTTTGATGGTGTTTTAGATGTGATAAGAGATAAATATGGAGGCCATATAAAAGGTAGTAGCTTTGTGACTTGTTGTTGGAGAGTCAAACTTTTGAAATCTCATCTTTAGGATAGTGAGAGTGAAGTTGAAAAATGAGTGCAAATTACAAAGAAATGGCCAAAAAGTTCACAAGTCAAGTTCAATGTAGAGCATTTGTTGTTAGAGTGAGGGGGGTAAGAGATAAAAGAAATGTGTTTGTCAAGGTAATTCTAATGTAATGAGTTTTTAGACAATCGATGAAGAATATCAAAAAATGCATTTAAAGTTAAGTGGAATTTAGTAGATAAGTAGAAGTGGGTTTAATCCTTTTGTAAGTGTGTTGAGTTTATATAACAACTCCAGAAGAGAAGAAGAAAAAATGGGGCTTCATTGTATTGAAGAGGAGTGTAAAATAAGACTCAAATAGGGATACTAATTGGAAGAAGAAAAGGTGGCCTCACATTGTGAGTTGTTAATCTTGGAGAGATGTTGGGAATCATGCAAGCTAAATTGGATGCTATAGAGACAACATCAAAAAAGGAAATGTTGTAGAGTAGTGAAAAAATTTGATGTTCAAGACAACTAAGCAGTCCTATAGTGAGAAGTGTTAAGGAAGAGTATATGGATAGAGAAAATATGATCAAAGACATTTTTAAATTGAGAGACAATTCAAAAATTGATATCCCTAAGTTTATAGATAGGATTGAAATTAGAATATTATTTTATATATGAGCAAATAGATGACCTAAAGAAAGCAAATTTGGCATACACCAAACTAAAAGGACATGTCCATTAGGTGGGATCAAGCGCAATTTGAAAAAGTTAGGATGAGAGATAGAAAGATAAAAACTTTGAACACAAACTCAAAGTTACAGGGTAAATTTTGAATGTTGATTATACATTGAGTTTGTTTAGGAAGCAAAGGATGAGTTTGAAGGTATTATAATTTAACCATCAAAACATGACAAATACACAGATGAAAATTCCCACTTATGTGAAAGAAAATCATTGTCATTGATAAGTAGGTTTTGGAACAAAACCATTGTCAATGATAAAGTAGGTTTCGAAACAAAAATTATACGAATCTTTTGAGAATTGTTGAAGAGATATATTTTTATTTGGATGCATTCAAGTTGGACTTCTAATTCATCTCTAGAAAATATATTTGTGCGTAAAGTGAGTGCAAAACACATCGTTTATCTAAGTTGAAGAGTATGACAGATATTTCCAAGGAAAGTGTACACTTGATCTGTAGATTCTTCAATGAACCTTGTGAAAGGACACCTAGATAGATTCTTAAATGAACCTTGTGAAAGGACACTCTATACACCTTCATGCGAGCTTGATAGACAACTTTGGGATCATATGTTTCAAGTATTTCAGAGCATTTTTTTATTCATTCTGTAGAGAGCAAATGCTCAACTAACTTTTGATTTCTACAAGGTTACTTGACCTTTTTGGTTTTTATTAGTCATATATTTACCCTTCACATGTACAAACTCTAGAAGGTGGTAAGAAGGAATATTAGAGGGTTAGTTTTCATAATTCAGCAACTCGGATCCTCAGCTTCAATTGGCTAGAAAGTACTATGTGTCAATGTATATTGGGTCCTCAACAATAGATGCTTGCTCTCCTTCCTTGGGCCCAAAGGGGAAGTAGATCTATCTAAAGGCCATCACATTTTATTGAGATTACTTACTTTGTAATTTAAAACTAAGTTGTCTATATTGCATATATAACAATATATTGAATTTGGACAAATATACAATCCAACAAAATGCAATCCAATTGGCAAGTCGAGATGCAAGCCCAAGGTTACATTAAAAGGGGCACACTACTAGATTAAAATATACAAGAAACTTCAAAAAGAAAATGAAAAGGAATGTTAAAAAGAAATGATAGAAAAAACACTCAAAACTAGAATAACTTCAAAATGTTGATTGTATGTCCATATTATAAAAAAATAAATCAAAATGAACAAGAAAACCCACCTGGAGCTGGAAAAAATAATGAAGAACTCTCTAGATTTGTTGGCACTGTTTAGCTCTCTTCTGCAGATCCATATGTGCAAACCTTCATCCAAGAGTGCTTAAGGCTTTTAGACTGAAAACATTTAATTCACAAATGATCAACCCAATAACTCATTGGTTAACTTTCTATGATGCAAACAAAATTCAAAGTAAACAAAAATATCCGCCCAAAATTGAAGGTTGATATAAAAGATATCTACAATTATTGGAAATGCTCTGCCCTCTTTTGCAGGCCATAAATCCAAAGTTGCACCCAAAAAGTGTTCAAGAAATGTAATTAAAATTTGTCAATGAAAGAGCAGGTAACTGAAAAATTCATTACTTAATAATGCAAACAAAATTCAAAATGGACAGGAAATCTCACCTGGAAGTAGAGGCTAACATGAAGATTTTTTTGGATTATCTGTTATGTTAACTCTGTCACACGCTCTTCTGCAGACCCATTAAAATCTGTAAAAAATAGGGAAAACAAAGAATCATTGATTAGTAATCCATACTCCAAATAAAATTCAGAACAATCAAAAAAAAGAAAGAAAAGAAAAAGAAAAAGAAAGAGAAAGAGAAAGAAAAGAAGAAAAAAAGCCCATCTGAACTTGAAGAATTATCCATATCTATTAATCTTGTCCTACCCTACTTTGCAGACATTGTCCTACCCTCCTCTGCAGGCCTATATATTCAAAGCAGCATCAACTAGTGCTTAATGAAATAATACAAATCTGGCAAATTTGTTCAAACTGATTGGCTAATAATTCATACTGCAAACAAAATTCAATATGTAAAAATTAAAACCCACTTGATCCATGCTGCAAACAAAATTTAAACTACAGAAAAGAAATCAATTCCGTTCTTACGGCTTGTGCTTTGAAAACTACACACAAGAGTAACTAATAAAAAATAGACTAAGAATTTCATTACAAAAGTGGTTAATAATCATTCTCGAAAACAAATTTCAAAATGCACAGAAAACCCAGCTGGAATTGAAGGAATTCTTTATATTTGTTGGCGTTATCCTACCCATTTCTCTCGTATGAAGAGTGCTTAACAAATTAGAGGTAGATAATTGTTGGTCTCTGCTACAATTGAATCAAGATGAATTGAAATGGGGATCTTAGGGTTACAGCTTTATCCTTGTTTACAGAGCTATTTTAGCCCACAATTGGTACTAATTCTAGGACATTTCCCCATAACGTAGTATTTAACAGTAGAGAACTCTGTTTTACCATTGTTAGAAAAGCAGAGCTCCGACTGCAACATCATATTACTGCTACATTTGCCTCGTTAACTATGGTTTCAGCGTGGTTAAGCTTTCTGAATCTTAAACTATGTGCTTGAATTTTAACAGGTCTGAAAGTCGTTTAGGATGTGTCGCTCTCCATGCTCTGCTTTGGGTTTTGAAGAGTGCTTAACCGAGTTGGTGGGTTTGTTTGATATGCCTCTAATTTTTCACCCTTTATCTATAAATCTATACGAACTTTTCAATTGGAATCTTATCACTTGAAGGAATACCTATATCTAGTAACAGAAAATCTAACGAATACGGACGCCAACACACTAAATTTATGTTCTATTCTCTTCTATTCTCTTCTCTTTCATGTTCTACAAGTTCTAACACAAGAAATTTAATTCATAACCTCTGTATGAAATGAGGTTTACCTGGCAAAGAGAATACGGCAGTCTTCACGATGATCAATTGCAGACACCCAAGAAAAATTGCCCGAATGCGTTCTTGCAGTTAATTTGCTTAAATAAGCCTGTACAGTCGGCAAACTTTTCAAAAAAATCGTTCCAGTTTTGACTCTGCCTCAAAGATTGCACCATTACCATTTACTTGAGAAGTAGGGTTCAGGTTGAAAATTATCTGAAAATGTTTTTCGATTCATTTCAGTGGCATCTCTTGAACCTCCAAACTCGTACAAAGCGTAACTAAGAGAAAGAAATAGAAGTAGATTTAAAAGATTTGCCTTCTGATATCAGAGCCATTGTTCTTGAGAATTAGGTTTACACTAGTCTTGAATGCAAACTTACCGTTACTGTTTTATTTTCAAACTTACCGTTAATGTTTTATTTTCAAAAAAATCTAAATGCATCATCACCTAGCTTTATATTTCTTTCTTTATTAGAATTTAAAATGGTAGTTGAACTTTTAATCTAGTTGTCTTAGCCCTAATAAATTACATTAAAAAGTTGTTAGTAAGGATTGCTTGTAAGTTGTTAAGCTCAATAGAAGTTGATTTAAAAGATTTGCTTTCTGATATTAGAAAGAAATAGAAGTTGATTTAAAAGATTTGCCTTTTGATATCAGAGCCATTGTTCTTGAGAATTAGGTTTACACTAGTCTTGAATGCAAACTTATCGTTACTGTTTTATTTTCAAACTTACCATTAATGCTTTATTTTCAAAAAAATCTAAATGCATCATCACCTAGCTTTATATTTCTTTCTTGATTAGAATTTAAAATGAGGGTTGTACTTTTAATCTAGTTGTCTTAGCCCTAATAAATTACATTAAAAAGTTATTAGCAAGGATTGCTTGCAAGTTGTTAAGCTCAATATTGAATATAGTGTTATATAGTTCACACATGATAACAATTTATGTTATCACCACACATTATAACATGATAATCCTTGTACACTATAGATTTCACAATATTAAAGATTACAAAAAATACCTTAAGAAAACATATTCTAAGTTGGGAGGAGATTTGGTTGAAAAGTTGTAACAATGGAAATAACATGGTAAATGGTTAGATCCTTCTTTCCTATTGAGTTCTATTTGTATCAACTAATAGATTGATACAAATTTGGGAACCTAAAAAAATTAGCTCTAGGGTTTTCAATACTCAAGACCATGGTAGGAATGTGTTTGTCAAATCACCTTGCATACAACTATTGGAAGCTACTAATATTTTTTAACAAAACTTTATGTACAGAGGTAACCCTTAACCCTCATTTTGGGCAACTTGGGTTTGTTGTATTTAGTTCACATATTATTATGATGGCTAATGGAGTGAAGTGATTTTGGATCATTGTCCCTGTAGTCTTAAAAATATGATTATATTACAATGATGTCCATTTCTATTTCTACATTTACCCAATATAGGCATTCCCATTAATTGTACTTGAGAGTACATTAGACTTTTATTTAGGTGAGTTGTTAAATATGGTTAGAAAATATTTGAAGTTGATAATAGTAGTCAATTATTGGTTGTTGCATGTTACCATGAGAAATTTTGCCATGAAAATTGAATAAAAATTACATGACATATATTATACCAATGAGGAATTAGTGGGTAAAATAGTAGTTATAGAAGTGTCTAAGATATTAAAAGATTATAATTACAATTGTGATAAGACTAAATCGTCAAGCTTACACATATTGAATGAAAGATAGTAAATGGTAGGTACTTTTATTGGAATATTGGGTTAATAAGTATTCCATTGCATTTACCCAATGTATATTCAATGATACAATTTTATTATCGTCATACCTAAATCTTTAATGCTTAAGTCATTTCATGATTTAGATTGGTAATTGTTTATTGAATAGTTAATTAAGTTGGTATATTTTTATAGGCATTGGGATTCCTTCCAAGAAATTAGAATATTTTCCTATTATTGGAAAGTTGTCTTTTGGGCATGGTTTGCACAATCTCTTTTAAACCAAATCCTTAAGATGTAAACAACAATTATTTGTTAACTTGACTTGCTAACCTTACTTGATGGGGATGTTTTCTTTGAATCCTTTCTAAATGAAATATGTGAAATTTTATGGCACAAACTATAGAGCCTCTAGTTCTCTAAAAGTGATACATAGGTAGGGTTATTTCAAATCAAGCCCCAAAAGAGTACATCTAGTGCTAGGGATATGTCGTGGTATAGGGATCATGTCCAACATAGTGCATTATTAGAAGTAGTAATAGAGATTTGATGTCATTTCTAGATTTAGTAAGGTTTGTGGATAACATATCTAGGTTAAAATAAACTATTAAGTATATGAATTATTGGTTCCATAATTTAAAGAAGATCATCACCAATAGAAAGGTCAATAAGTATAATAGATCGAGTGGTTGGACATCTTATTTAGGTCCCACGAAGAAGACATTGCCCAAATATGTGACGCATGTCACACTTTGTAATGAAACTATAATCATTATGATGAAAAAATAGTAGTAATCAATGGTGGTTGTTGAATTGGCATTAGAGCATAGTTTATATACTAGACCCATATAGCTCACTAGACTTTGGGAATAAGTTGACAAGGTGATAATATAGAGTTGTGTCCTATTTTGGGCCAACATAATAGTTTTGCAAGAAATAGTTTCATAAGAAAGGTCTCTTGAGTGAAACAACTTCCCCTAAACCATGTGGCGCCTACATGACACAAAGGGTTTCAAACAAAACTATCTCACCCAAACACTTTATAAATTCTCATATCAATTTATAAACAAGGTTTTGGAAAAAAATATTTCTCTTGAACTAGCCAAGGTGGAATCCCATGTGACACCTTTGCCTCTCCTTTGGGGAAAATTCAACAAGTGGATTTTTAACTCCTCATTTCTCCAACTAGGCCTATGTTCATAAAACTCTAAAAATAATCTTTGGTAGGGCTTCGATCAGGAGGAACCTGAGATTTATATTTTTAACATTTTAATAATTTATTGTTATTATTAATTTATTTTAAGTAGGTCATTATAATTAGGCATAAGGCTACTTAGGAATTAAGAAAACTATCCTAACTTTTTTTCTTAAATTAAAAAATATAGTGCACTAGAGGAGACAATCCTCTTCAAGATGGTATAAATTATTTTGTTTATGATGAATAGTTTATCTACTTGAAATGGAGTTCCATAGAAACTATTAATTTTTTACTAAACTTAACTTAAATTTTTTATTTAAAATAAATATTCA